>PVJL010007742.1:0-74360 GCA_004026885.1 Lyroderma lyra | reverse complement strand
ACGTTCTGCGAGGGGCTGACCGGACCGCGCGCCTCCGCCAATTGGCAGCCTCGCTGGGCGATCCCCAGGCCTTGTCGCGAACCTCAGCCAATCAGGCACCTCGCAAGCGCGCGAGTGGCCGGGCGTCCGCGGCGCGCGTCACCGGGCCAAGAGCCTATAGCGGCGCGGGAAGGTCGCGAAGGGCCAATGGGCGACAGCGCAGCGTTGTCAATCAGGACAGCCTGGGCCAATGAGCGAGGGCTGCGGGAGCGTCACGGACAGCAGCAGCGGACTTGGGCTGAGGTTCCCGGGCGGGCGCCGAGAGACGCGGGAAGCAGGGGCTAGGCGGGGGTCGCGGCGCCGCAGCCAGCGCAGCAACCGTAGGGGCCGCCGCCGTCGCCCAGCGCGCTCCGGGGCCGCCGGCCGCTGCCAGCACCCGCTGCGCCGCAGCTCCGGGACCGGCCCCGGCCGCCGCCGCCGCGATGGGTAACACCGCCGCCGCCAAGAAGGGCAGCGAGCAGGAGAGCGGTGAGTGCTCGGGCCGTGACCCGGATCCCGGCCCCGCGCTGCCAACCTCCGCCCTGTCCATCACGGCCTGGCCCCTCCCCTACGCGCCCCCCCCCCCCCCATTTATCTCTGCTTACTCCTATCACCCCCTCCCTCTGCCGGTCCAAGGTTGGGGCCCAGGGTCCGCAGAAGACCCTCGGTACGGGCTCCCTTGCCAAAGACTGTCCCCCACTGCAAAACCTGTGCCCCCCCATCCAGCTGTCACTGCCAACCACGGCACGTATGACCGCTGGGGCCCCACATGGGGCCCTGTCACCACCCCACCCCCTTCTTTCCTGAACCCTGTTTCCAGATTCTAATCCCCTCACTTCTTCATTCACCTCTCCCACACATGAGACCCACCGCCAGACACCTACCCAAGTTTCTGCCTGTCTTGGTAGTGCTGTTGGGTCTGTTTCCACCCCGCAGGGATCTTGGTCACTTGGTGACCACACTCCTACCCACTCTAGCCCTCGCCATCTTTCTCCTGCCCTTCCCCTCTTCACCTCACTACAGCCCCCCTCCAAACCCACTCTGCCCCCTTGAACTTTTCCCAGAGCCACCTCCAGCATTGTTTTTACCTTCTGTGTTGCTTGGCATGGGGGATAGGATCTTTCTGGGCCCCTCTGCCCCTCTCATCCTGTCACTCTGTCACTCTGCTTGTGCTCCCTCCTCCAAGCAAGCGTCTATCCCTGGTTGGGTTAGCAGACTTTTTTGAACCTAGAGAACTGCTTCAGTGTGTCCAAAGCCAAGTTTGAGCTGGTCTTGCTGGGTTCATTACATCCTCCTTCCTGGGCTGGAGTAGGGGGTGGCAGCAGAACAACCCCTTCCTATCTCCTGCGATGCAGTGAGCTCTAGCTAGGTACTTTGGATGGCCCCTCAGTAATAAATGGTTGTTTCACAACTGAGGCTCCATCATTGACCCAATCTCCCGGGCTTCTTCACCATCTCCTGGCTCAGGATGAAAAGTGGGGAATGAAGAATGTGTGGATTTAACAAGGCTCATTCAGCATTAGTCTGGATGGCAAGAAAGGAAACTCGAGGGATGGCAATCAGGAGAGAGTGGTGGATGACATCTAATGACTTGCTTTGCCAAGGGACAGATTCTGATCATTCCTAGGGCTCAGCCAGAAAGAGGCTTATTCCCTGCTTTAGCCCCAAAATTATGTTGGCCTTTTCCAGTCAACCACAGAAAGAGATTCTGTATCTGGAAATGCCTTCAGAAATGGCCTCAAGTCCCTTCCTCAATTCCTCCAGTTCTTAAATTGTCATTACTCCAGGCCTAAAGCTGGACCTCAGCTAGGATCCCCTTCCTGTTACCCAGAAATAGAGCTGAAAAAGGAGGCCATGCCAAATACGCCATTCCCAGTTACTTGTCTCAGACCTCAGTGTTTGAATCCCTTGAATGCACCCTCTCAGAAAGACCCCGGCATGAAATCCAGGGAACTTTATTCCCACATGGATTCAAATGGTGAAACTCAGAGTCACTGAGCAGCCATAGGGAGGCCTGACATGAGAGGGGGACAGGAAGGCAAGTGCCTGTAGCTGAACACTTGATGACAGAGGAGCAGGTGGGTTGTGACCAAAAAAGGTCTGGGCATGAGTTTGGAGGGGACTAAGCAGAGGGGGAGGTGCCCGGCTCCCAGCAGGTGAGCCCTGGGAGGTAGAAGGTGGAGGCCCCTGGGAGGTAGAAGGTGGAGGCAGGCAGTTATATATTGCAGTGGCTCAATTGAAAGTTGGGGAGATGACATAGTACTGGAAAACTTTCAAGACATAGCAAGCACATGAGGTGGGGGGTGGAAAGCTGCACAGGGAAAAGGATCCTCAAGAAAAAGATCAGAGGCTCCGGAAGGAACCACTAAATCTCTCAGAGCTCAGACTGGACACTCAGGAATAGACCATCACAGTGAAATAAAGCCACTATGTATTGGGCATCTAGGATGTACCAGACTAAATGGTCTCCATAGATCTATCTGCTCAAGTAGTTTTCATAATGGACTATTTTCTGAATTTTCCAAACCACCTCTCTAAGTTTGACATAGATGATGTCACAGAGACAGGATTCACATTAGATCTGCCTACTAGCCAGCTTCTTGGACCCCAAAATTTCCCAACCCAGACATTCTCAAGCTGCCTCCCTGATTTTTTCTTTATTCACTTACATTTTCTTAATTTAAAATAATAAAAATTTTAACTCACTTTTGTTCAGATGTAAACGTTGCTCTTTTCTAAGCAGTAATATAAATGAAATCATGGGATTCTGTGCCAGTTATATTCTTTGCTACACATTGAAATACAATGTAACTAGCAAAATGAAACATCCCTAAAATCATTTCATGCCCAGCCAATGGGACCCTTGTCACACATCAGGTAATGCCCTAAGCTGTATTTCGTTCCAGAGGCTTGCAGGGCCTCTCAGAATAAAAAACTGGATAAGGAAGAAAGTCCCTCTTTGCTTGGAACTCTGATTCTGAAAGGATGGAGTTAGACAAAATTTGCCCTCTTATAACTAGGGCCAGGCCACGGGGGGTCAGGGGGTGGGGCAATAGCCAGACCAGCCTGCAGGGGGCACTTGAATTTCATCTGCCTGCTGCCAGCCCTACTGGGGTAAAAAGAACATATAAAACTTAGTAGGCACTAATTAGGCATCCTGCAGCCCCCTCTGCTGTTGTCTGGGCAGGACAGCATCAGCACCCTCCCAAGAGAGCAGGGATCTTTCTAGAACAAGCTTGTCCAACCCACGGCCGCAGTCCACATGTGGCCCAGGATGGTTTTGAATGTGGCCCAACACAAATTAGTAAACTTTCTTAAAACACTATGAGACTTTTTTTGCAATTTTTTTTAAGCTCATCAGCTATCATTAGTGTTATGTGTGGCCCAAGACAATTCTTCCATTGTGGCCCAGGGAAGCCAAAAGATTGGATACCCCTGATCTAGAACAAGCCCTGGGGTGGCAACAGGGAACTCTGTACACAAAGATGCCAAAGCCATTGGCAGAGGCCTCGGTACAATGCTAAGAGGGCAGAGTAAAAAAGACCTAGCACTGGACTCTGAAAAGCTGGAGAAATTGAAAGAGGGCAGAGGCCCCAAGAGGCCCTTAGGAGAGGCAGCCAAGTGGGGCTCAGGCTTTGGCTAGCTAGCATTGGCCAAAGGCACCCCTGGGAGCTGGTCCACAGGAAAGGGGGTAGGTCTGGTGAGAGGGAGCCCCCAGACAACACCTCCACAGGCCTCAGGGACAAGCAGATCCAGGTTCTGAGTGTGAGAAGTGCCCCCAAGAGTTCTCTGGATGGGGAGAATGGTCACCTTCTAATATCCTACAGAAGTCCAAGAAGGTCTAACACCTGTGCAGTGGCAGTTGTATGGTTGCCCAAAAGGGTCTTTCCAAGGCAGCATTTTTCCTTAGCCCAGTCAGCCCTAGGGAAGCTTGAGGGTCTTATCTGCCCCTCCCCTGTACCCATTGCTCCCCATTTTGGGTTTCTCTTCCTGCCATCACCCCCGCAACTCCCTGGCTCCCCCTATAGGCAGGTCTCTGGGGATGGACAGCCAAGCTGGTGCAGCAGGTCTCTTGAGCCTTCCCAGCCACCATAGTCCTGGCCCTGAGAGGAAGACTGAGCGATGGCTTCCAGCCCCAACGGTGAGGCTGAGCCCTGTTGCTATAGCAACTCCACGGGCACTGAATGCCCTTCTAGTCAGGGAGGGGCTGTAGTAGGATATGGGGAGGAAGTGAAGAGGAAAAGGCTGTGGACTTCTTGGCTGCCCCTGGAAACCCCTTACAATCCTGGGCTGGGGAGCTGGAGAAGAGCAGTGGGGATGGGTGGCCCAGTTCAGACAAGGGGGTATGGTACACCCAGAGTAGGGGTCCATCTCAGAGCAGGGCAGTGAGGTGGGTGATCCAGCCCAGTGTTGGGGTTCAGCTCAGAATGAGTGTTGGTCCAGCTCAGTGATGGAGTCTGGGTCAGAATAGAGATGTGCAGATGCAGTCCAGCTCAGATGGTCCATTACAGAATGGGGAGCCATCAGACTGGGAAGTGGTCCAGCCCAGTGTTGGGGTCTAGCCCAGACTTGGGATCACCCAGTCCAGAACAGGGGTCCAGTTCAGAATGGGGTTGACCCAGTCCAGTGTTGAGGTCCAGCTCAAACTAGCAGATACATCATCCCAGAGCAGGGGATCCAAGCTAGACTGGAGGAATCAGCCGGCCCTGAGTAGGGGTCCCAGCCCAGGCTGGGCATCTCTGCCCCAGAATTTCTGGGACAACCAGGTGTCAGATGGCAGAGGGTACTGAGATTGTTGTCTGGGATGTCTGAGTCTGGGCTCCTGCCTCCTGCTGTGGCCCTGGCTTTTTGAAGGAAATCTGGGGTTCTCTGTGAGCGATTCCAAATTGAATCTGGACCAGGGTGGAGACTGGAAACACCCCTGTGGAAGACATGGACAGGGTAGCAGGTTTCACAAGCCCACAGCTGGCTGGGTTTCCCTTTTCTGCCACTTCCTGTTGTCAGAAGAGGACTCTGGGAGAAGCTGTCACTGACCCTCCACTTCTTTTGGGATCTGGAAAGGAGGAAGATGGCCAAAGCAGCCTCCCCCTCCCCCACCCCTGGGTTTAGCCTCTCATTTCCGGTTTGGACCTTCGTGGCGGAGAGCAGAGCCAAGCACAGGGCAAGATTTGACAGAGGCCAAGGACATCCCAGGATGCCATTCCCCTCTCTGCCCCCGCACGGCAGTAAGAGAAAGCCAGATGTACCATTTCTTTCCTGGGGTAGCAGGATTTGGGGGCTCTAAATTCAAAGAGGACTCAGGGGAGCAGACAGGGTGGCTCTCAGACCCCCTCTCTTGCCTTTCTCTCAAGCTGCTCTTTCTGCTAATTAATGGACCTTTGGGGCCTTTTTAGCCCCCAGGGAGCCCCTGGCTGCTTCCTGGGCCTAAGCCTTAACTCATTCCCCTCTGCCCAGTGGGCACTGCCCTGGGCACAGTGAATACCATCCTCTGGGTAGTCCAGCACCCGCTAGGAAAGGCAGGGCCTGGCATCCTGGGAGCAGTGAAGTCCCTGGAATGGGAAGTTAGCTTTAGCACCCTGCCCCTGGGCAGGCAGGCTAGCCAAGAGGGACAGCCTCAGGAGAATCTTCCCACTGCCTCCTGCCAAGGAGGGCCTTTGCAAACCTTGGCCAGCCACAAGCAGGTACCTTTAAATGCTTCCCTGGCAACCAGCTCCTCCTCCCAGGTCCCCCGAGGCCCTTCCAAGGAAGCTGCTCAGAGGCTCTGCATATTCCTGGTTTCTCTGGGAAGGGAAGATTCCAAGGAGAGCCCAGGGTAGCCTAGGATGGATGTGGGGTCAGGCAGTGATGAGGATGGGGACTCGGAGACCACCTTCCAGCTGTGGCTGCCTCTGCTCCTCTGGGTCCATCTGACTGTCCGTTTCCTGGGCTACCTCTGCCACGCCCTCTGGACACCTAAGCCACAACCAGCACCCTGAGCTTCCCTGGCCAGGGGCATACGGGCCCCAGATCACCCCATTCCACTCCATCCCCCATTGCACCCTCTACTGGAAGAAGCAGGAAACAGGTGAGTATGGGGGCTCCTGGCTGGGGCTCCCTGCATCATTATCCCTTTTTATCTGCCTATTCTTCCTGGTACTGCCCCACCCCCATGTTCTATCCCCAAATTTGGCAAACCAATGGCACCAGAGGAGATGCAGCCTGAGCCTTTTGGAACTCTGAAAGGTGAGAGAAGGCCTGTGCTAGGACCAAGGCACCCTGTGGAGCTTCTCAGTGGGGGACCAGCAGCCAGCCAGAGGTGAAGGCTCACTGAGTGGGGAAAGGCAGGCATGGAATTTCTCAGGGATGGCTGAGAGCAAACTGGGAAGCAGGACCAGTCATTCTGGTTTTCCTCGTAAGCCCACTCCTCCCTGACTCCCTGGGTGGGTGAAGGTAAAGTTTCAGCAGAATGCCCTCCCCCTCACCTTCATCCAGAATTCAGTACATAGATTTGGAGGTGTCCAAGGAAGGTAGTTTGTGTCAAGGTCAATTCTGCTAGTGAAAGCATTGATGTGGCACTATTCATAGACTCAGAGAGGTCCCTTAGACAGTGGCCCAGCCAGATGCCAGCCTAGGACTCCTGGTCATTCCTTAACTGCCTTCTCTTTGCACAGTCTACTCTTTGGAAGGCTTTCCTGACCAACGGTCTCTCCTCCATCTGCCACTCTTATAGCCCCATGGAAGGCTTTTCTGTCCAAACTCTGAGGGGAGAGACTTGGGGACAATGTGGGAGTGGTGGCTACCCAAAGGCTGTGTAGGACTCCTGGGACTGCATACAAATGGGACAGTCAAGGCCAAAGTACAAGTGTGCAGGACCTCTCAGGGTACAACCATCCAGGAACATCAAGAGGTCCAGATCAGCTCTATCTGTGGACCACTCTAGTATACTGCGACCCATCAGGAACGAAGCAGTTAATCTCGTGAGCAGTGAGGTTCAGCAGGCAACCTCAGGCCCGGTCAGTCTTCTGTACAATGAGAGTAATAGCTCTGAGCCATCGGGTTAGGAATTAAGCATATAAAGCATTCAGCACAGGGCTGGCACACAGGTAGGGTCCATAAACAACAGCATGCCTGGCCCCAAGGGGCAGTCACAAGGGCAGGTCCATAATGTATGAATTCGTAGGTCATACATCTAAGATGTGAGCACTTACATCTTAAGCCTCTGTACCACCAGGGAACTCCCTATTATCCCCATTTTACAGATGAGGAAAATGGACACCCAGAGAGGTGAGGTCAGTTGCCTAAGGTCATACATATCATCAGAAACTAAGCTGGGTTCTGAGTTTGATATCAGTCCTGGAGTCTGGGACCTTAACTGCTTTGCAGGGCTGCTGCCTCTGGGTGCTGGCAAGAATGACTTTTCAAGCCTCAGTTTTCCTAGAGTGTTGAATGGGAGAATTGATAAAATGAAATTTGGCAAGTGAACTGAATGAGAGAGAGGCAAAGCAGCAGGCCCAGGGTTTGCCTACTGGGAAGTCTTCAGTATTAGCCAGATGGCGATACTATCCTTGGGGTCCTGAGGAGCCTGTGCAGGGGTGGGCATCAGGCAAGGCCTCTCTTGAACCAGCTCTGGAGCCAGGACCCCTCAATTGACAAAGGCAGGAACAAGGCCAGCTGGGGGCCAAGGCAACAGCTGAGCCCCCCAAGGGCGCCTGCTACCCGAGCCCCAGAGGCCTCCACCCTGGCCCGGCCTCCCCAGAGAAGGGGCCTGAGGAACAGCCAAATCCTGAGGCTATAAATACCTCTGCTGGCCACATCCCTGGGCATGGAATGTCGGTCAGAACTGGGGCGAGTGGGGGTGAGCTGGCCTGGGTGCTGCCCTCTGTCCCCCTGAGAGTGATCCTCAAGTTGCCTTGTACCCCATTTGGGACAGAGCTGAGGTTGAATCCCACCTCTCTGTAATAAAGGGAGCCCAGGCCCCAGCGCAGATCAGGGCCCACCAAGCTGCCCTCTGATTCAGCCAGGGCACCCAAAGCCTGGGGGGAAAAAAGGTCAGTTTTTGGGTTGAGACATCTTTACCTCACTTTCCACAAATGGGCATCTTCCCAGTAATACCCTGGGCCTCTCCTGATGAGATGAGGTCTCCATCTAACTCTCCCCTCTCTTTTTTCCAGTGAAAGAGTTCTTAGCCAAAGCCAAAGAAGATTTTCTTAAAAAATGGGAAAATCCTGCTCAGGTAAGCCCCCTGGGTACAGAGCCCTGGAAGGGGTGAGCTGAGCGTCCCCAGCTGGGTAAGCTGTATCCCTGTGACATGGCTAGGATTTTAGGGCCCTATGAGGGTGCCTAGACACCCAAAGGGGCTCCTGGGTGGAGGTACCTGATCACCCACAGCCAGGCTCCCCCACCCTACCACCCCTTTCCAACTGGCAGCCCCTACCCCCCATGCAGCTGCCAGCAGCTCCTGGGCCCCAGGCCAGGGCCAGATCTGGCCCCTGCCACTCGCCTGAGGAATGTGCCCTCCACCATCTTGTTTTTCCACCCCCTGTCCTCACCCCATCACTCCCCCTGCTCCCCAGGGCACCCTCTGCTGGTGGCAGAGGGGATGCCCCAGACCTCTTCATCCCAGCAGGCCACAGAGAAAGGAGTCCCTGACCATCCTGACCCTTCTGCCCACAGAATACAGCCCATTTGGATCAGTTTGAACGAATCAAGACCCTTGGCACGGGCTCCTTTGGGCGGGTGATGCTGGTAAAGCACAAGGAGACCTCGAACCACTTCGCCATGAAGATCTTGGACAAACAGAAGGTGAGCCCTGCTCTTCCCTGTGGCCCAGTTCCACGTGCTGCCTGGAATGCTCTTCCCACCCATCCACTCACCACCTGCTTTCGGAACCCCCATCATGTGCCAGACCCAAGGGCCAGAGGGTACCATGCTACTACCTTCATGGGGTTACCCTCCAGGCTAGTCACCAAGAGGAATCCAGGCACTGGGCATAGGGTCAGACACCTAGCCAGAGGTCTTCCTGGGGGAGGTGGCTTTTACCCGGGTCTGCTTTCTGTAAATATTTTTGACACCCTACTTGTGCTGGGCACTCCTCTAGAGCAGTGCCATCCAGTAGAAATGTCACACCAGTCACATATGATTTTAAATTTTCTAGAAGCCCCATTTAAAAGAAAAACAAACTGGTGGAATGCATTTTAACAATGTGATGTAATTAAGCCAGTATATCTACAATATTATTTCAATGTAAAATGTCATTAATGAGACATTCATTGTACCTTCTTTTTTTTATATATATATCAAGTGTAAGTTTGAATTTTATTCTTACAACACATCTCCTTTAAAATGTTAAATTTTCACTGGAAAGACAAGAAAAAGTAGAGAAGTTGAAAAAGCAGAATCGTATAGCCCAGGTTGTTCCAGACATACTTAACAGTTATCCAGTAACTGCATTGAATGTCAGTTTTTAAATTTTTACTTTAGATACTTAAAATTTTAAACTCAGTTCCCCAGTCAACCGGCCAGGTTTCAAGTACTCAGCAGCCGTAGGTGGCTAGTGTGGATGGTACTGGGCAGTGCAGGTATAGACCTAGAGGAGACAGCTGTGAACAAAGCAGAAAAGGCCCCAGAGCTAACTGAGGGGCTAGGTTGCCTGCCTGTAACCTTGGGCAGGTCACTTCCCTTATCTGGGCATCCAAACTGGCATGCTTACAGTGCATACCCCTCAGGGCTCCCATCACTACATGTGTGGTACCTGCTGGGGACAGCTGAGGGCTTAGGAGGAATTAGCCAGGCGTTCAGGTGTGTGTGTTTGGGTGCTGTAGATGATGCAGAGAAGGTATGTGTAAGTCCCCCAACTCCTTGGGTGCTACTCCTGCTTGTCTTTCCATTTTCAGCTCTACTGCCTCTTCCTCCAGGAAGCCTTCTCTGACTACCTCTGCCCCAGTCTTTATCAGGCACCTCATCTGGGTATCCACAGGCCCCAAGCTTCTCCCACCAAGGCTCTGACCCCTCTGGGTCAAGAGGCCTGGTGACTTGTGTTCTTGCACTGAACTGCATGTGCAGGGATCACGCAGCCTCAGTCATCTGTTGTATCCTCAGCACTCGACCTAGGTCTCCACAGGCCACAAACACTCACATGAACTGACCCAGCCTGGCACCCCTACTTCCAGGCATCGAGGGAGGGAGGCCTCTCATACTCCCTCCTCTCCACCCCGCTCCCGGCCCACAGGTGGTGAAGCTGAAACAGATCGAACACACTCTGAACGAGAAGCGCATCCTGCAGGCGGTCAACTTTCCGTTCCTAGTCAGACTCGAGTTCTCCTTCAAGGTGGGGACCCAGCCGTCAAGGAATGAGGGGACAAAGAGGGAAACCACACCTGGGGGCTAAGGACAACCAGTGGCTGCCCTAGAGGCAGGCCCACCCACTGATGGTGGGTGAGCGGATCAGCCTGGTGCTCTGATACACCAAAGTCCAACTCCTGAATGTGTCTAACTTGATAACCTTGGGTGGGCGAGTCATTCAACCTGGATGACATCCCGCAAAATTACTGCTCCATTTACAAGAACCTGACACACAGCCTGGGTTCAAATCCCAGCTTAGCACCACATGCCCATATGACCCTGGTGAGGGACTTCACTGCCCTGAAGCTCAGTTTCCTCATCTGTAAAATGGAGATTATAATAGTCCCCACCTCGTAGGGTTGCCCTGACAGTTCCAAGCACATTATTGAGTACCCTATGTGAGCTATTTTGGGTGCTGCCCAGATTTCGAGAGTTGGGAAAAGCCACTTAGGGCCTGCATTTGGTGTCATGCTCTACTGCTGCTGTCTTAAAATTCATAATCATTTTTTTTATCAAGGGGCCCCATATTTTTATTTTTAGGCCCCCCCACAAATTCTTTAGCCATTCTAGTCCTATTGTACAGATGAGGAAACTGTGGCCCAAGAACCTTGCTCAGTCACAGACGGGCTGCTGTGGAGCTCCCCCTCCAGCGCAGGCACCTCTAGCCAGTCTTCCCTTTTACCCCCCATAAGCAGGGTACTGCCTGTCCCTTCTTCCTCATGGGCACAAGGCAATGAGACAGGTAGCTCGGTGAGCACTGGTCTTCGGCTCATGCTTCATATGAGAGCCTAGATTGGTGTTGTCACTTTATTTCTGAACGCCTGCCAGGCGATAGCACCAAGCCTTGGGTTCCTTCAGATGGGTCCCTTCAGATGGGTCCCTGGGCTTGGGAAGCAGGGCCCTGATCAGCTGCTGCTCCCCACAGGACAACTCAAATTTATACATGGTCATGGAGTACGTGCCTGGCGGGGAGATGTTCTCACACCTGCGGCGGATCGGAAGGTTCAGGTGAGTAGATCATCCCCAGCCACACTGGAGGTGGGGCTGTCCACAAGCAGTGTCACATGATCAAGCCACCTGGGGAAGTGAAGGTGGCCTCTCCAGGTCCCTGTGGGTTCTCATTCCCCCTGCGCTGAGGGATCTGCAATGTCTCAATCACCATGAAACAAAACAAACATGATAACTTAGGTGTCACCATTTAAGTTGGCAGTTTTATGCAGTTTTTAAATTTATGCTGTAGTTTTGTTTTGTTTATTCACATAGCTATGCATTTTACATACAATAAAATGCACAGGTCTACAGTGTTCTGTTCCATGAGTTTTGACAGTTTCATACATTTGCGTAACCACCACCCAAAACACCATATTGAGCATTTCATCACCCCAGAAAATTCCCTTAAATGCCTTTCTTGGCAGATCACCACCCCCGACAAAGGCAATTGTCCCTTCTGGCTTCAAACACCATAGAATGTGTTTGGTCTGGGTTTGGATTTGATATAAATGGCATCACACAGTTCATATTCTTTTGTCCCTTTCTTCTTTCGCTTCACATAATCATTTTGAGATGGAGCCACAGTTTTGAGCATATTCATCGTTTGTCCTGGTGGCAGTGTTGGGTAGGATTCCATTGTGTGAATCTGTCACAATCTGTGATGCCATTCCTCTGTTGATGGACATCTGGACTCTTTCCAGTTTGGAGTTCTATATGAACAAGGCTGCTCCTCTTAGGCATTTTGGATGGCTGGGGTGGACCATTTGTGGGCAGGTGGGTCCTGCTGGGTGTGCCCACCCACACTCACCTGTCTCCTTTCCACTTGTCACCACCAGCGAGCCCCATGCCCGCTTCTATGCTGCCCAGATCGTCCTGACCTTCGAGTATCTACACTCCCTCGATCTCATCTACCGGGACCTGAAGCCGGAGAACCTTCTCATTGACCAGCAGGGCTACATTCAGGTGCCTGCCAGACCAGGCTAGGGGTAGCTCCAGGTGGCCATGGCCTGGAACCTCCCTCCCTCTCTGCCAACCCTGCTCTTATGTCTGCAGGTGACAGACTTTGGTTTCGCCAAGCGTGTGAAAGGCCGCACTTGGACCTTGTGCGGGACCCCTGAGTACCTGGCCCCTGAGATCATCCTGAGCAAAGTAGGCACCTCCTCACCCCTCTCACTGCCCCTCAGGCCTGTTCTGTACATGCCCCCTCCTCACCCTTCACCCCTTTCTTGCTTTAGGGCTACAACAAGGCTGTGGACTGGTGGGCCCTGGGGGTTCTCATCTACGAGATGGCAGCCGGCTACCCACCCTTTTTTGCTGACCAGCCCATCCAGATCTATGAGAAGATTGTCTCTGGGAAGGTGAGGCCTGGATTCAGGGGCTCTGCCCAAGACAGACCCTTCCCCAACTATACTCATTGTCAGAATAATCTAGAAGTTCAGTCAGGCCAGGCAGTGAAGCTGAGTGCACCAGCCATGCTAATGACCAACACCTCATACAATCTCACTGACTAATCCTGGACCCACAGTGCCAACCTCCCGAAAGGTTCCAAAACCCCAAGTCTTACTCACACTCCCGCCCTGCCTGACAGGAGGCCCTTCTTGTACCTAGTCATCCCTCTTAGCATGAGTTTTCACAAGTTGTATAGCACAAAAGCGAATGTATTTGGTCCCCAGACCTCACTGATGTATCATTTGGGGTGTATGGCCCACACTCCCTTTCCCAAATGTAGACTTCCTAACTCGGAGTGTGTGGGTAATGAGTGGTTGGTTAGAGCTCGAATCCATGAAATTCATTAAGCACCCCCTGTCCTGCTTCACCCGCTCCATCCTATCCAACACTCTGAGGGACTGAGGAAAGTGAAGAATGGAGAGGGGACATGTCTGGTCCAAGATCCAAGAGCCCAAAATAGGCTGGGAACCCCACTTCTGTCCTCAGCTCACCCACCTCACTGGGAGGACCTTCCACCTGGGTCCAAGAAATGGTGGGAACAGCTTCCAACTCAGCCTGGGTGGGCCAACCCAACTCCAGTTCCCAGCTATGCCACCTGTTAGTTTTGAAACCTCAGTCAAGTGCCTTCCCCCTCTGAGCCTCATCTTATCCACCTGAGAACTGGGGAACCAGCTACCTGCCTCTCAGAGAGGTTGAGAGAAATCACCAACTGCAAAAATTGAAAAAGGGAAAGAGGAGATGTCTGACAGTAGGCAGAATAGAAATTTGCAAGAGAATAGCCCAGATTGGAAAACAAAGAAAAAGCCATAGAAGGTTCCTGGGGGATGAAAAGAACATAACTCCCTTCCCTTCTTTGTAGCATTTCATAGTTCTCACATGTCCTCAGCTGTATTATCTTCCTCATGAAACTCTGGGATATCTGCCCTGTGCTGGAGAGGCAGGCACAGGCCCAGAGAGGTTAAAGGCCGTGGCCAAGGTCACACAGTGTTTAGGAGGCAGGGAAGTATTGGAAGTCAGTTCTCATCACTGTAAAGCCAGTGACTAGCTGCATACAAGGCTGTGGGAAAGTTTCTGGAAGATTTGAATTGAGCCTTAAAGAATGGAAGAGCTTTAGCTATGCAGAGAAATAGAAAAACAGTTGTTTCTCTCATAAGCATGAATATTTTTGAAGTCCTCAAACCCTAGCAGAGCCACCTTAGGAAGCAGTGGCTAAAAATGCAAGTTCTGGAGTCCAACAGACCCAAGATGGAGCCACTCTGTCTCACTCCTCTGTGTGACCTTGGACAAGCTGTTTTTAGCCCATCCGAGCCTCCGTTTCCTCTTCTCTAAAATGGGAACCATCAGAGAGCTTACCTTGGAGCAGCAGTTCTCAAAGTAGTCCCCCTCCAGCAACATCAGCATGACCAGGGAACTGGCTAGAAATGCAGACTCTTGGGCCCCAACCCAGACCTTCTGAATCAGAAACTCCAGCAAGCGCAATGAACTATTTTAATGGGATTCCAATGCACACTCAAGTTTGGGGTCCTCTGCCCCATAGGACTATTGGATGATGACGGCAGTATTCTGGGGTCCCCAAGCTCCAAGCCAGTTTCCCACCCTGTTTGTGTCCCTCCACCCACCCACCCCAGGTACGGTTCCCATCCCACTTCAGCTCTGACCTAAAGGATCTGCTGCGGAACCTACTGCAGGTGGACCTTACCAAGCGCTTCGGGAACCTCAAGAATGGGGTCAATGACATCAAGAACCACAAGTGGTTTGCCACAACTGACTGGATTGCCATCTACCAGAGGAAGGTGGGCCCCCCTCCCCTCCCCAGGTTTGCTGAGGGTTTGGGGAGGTAGGCCAAGAGCCTGGGGTAGGGTGGAGGGGGGGGGCTGCCAATGGAGAGATGGAAAGGGAAGAGGAATTTGAAAATTGGCCATGGGCTCTGTCTGGGTCAGTCTAGTTGGTTCACCTTAGAGCAGTAGAGGTCTAAAAATGGGATTATGGGGTCATTTGTGACCTTGGGCAGGACACAATCCACTCTGGAAAGTCATTTCCCCATTGGTGAGTTGGCTATAATAATATTCTTGGGTTGTGAAGGTGAGTCTACACCCTAATTCTAAATTAAGTCCTGGGTCCTAGTAAATTAGCTCATGAATGTTAAGCCATTCGCATTTATTGTTGTAATAAGGATTATGTTGACTGCTGAGGTCTGGGTGGTTCTTAACCCCTCCAGGTGGAAGCTCCCTTCATACCAAAGTTTAAAGGCCCTGGGGACACAAGTAACTTTGACGACTATGAGGAGGAAGAGATCCGAGTCTCCATCAGTGAGAAGTGTGGCAAGGAGTTTTCTGAGTTTTAGGGGTGTGCCTGTGCCCCCAAGGGTTTCCCTTTTTTTTTTTTTTTTTTTTTTTTTTTTTTTTTTTTTTTTTTTTTTTTTTTTTTTTTTTGGGGGGGGGGGGGGGGGGGTTGGATTGAACAGCCAGAGGGGCCCCAGAGTTCCTTACATCTAATTTCACCCCCCCACCCCACCCTTCAGTGTAGGGTGAGCAGGAAGCCCAGATATTAAGAGGGACAGAAACACCAGCTGCTCTCCCTCATCCCCTTCGCTCTCCTACCCTTCCTAATGCTTTTGCCGCCTTCCTCCCTCACAGCCTCCCACCCCAGTCCACTTCTGCCTGTTTTAAACAAGTTTCTCAGTTCTAGTCAGATCAGGTCTTGCTAGTGTATCCAGGAACAGGTGTGGAAAGAGGGGCCCAAACTTAACTCCAGCCGCCCTGACATACACACCACTGGCACCACTAGCTAACAGCCAATAAAAGAATGGCCAATCTTCCCTTCAGAGCAATCCTGCCAAGGAAGGAGAGATTTTAGTGACACGTAACAGTGGACTGCTTGCTAGAATTTTTTAAAAAAACATCTACAATCTTATTTACAAACTTATTTAAGTTTCCACCAGTGCCTCCCTCCCACTACCTTCCTATACTCCCTTCCACCCACTCCCTCCCCAAGTCCATTTTAACAAGGCTGGGAACCACTGATTTATAAAGGAAGGAGCTGAGATTCCAGCCTCCTCCCCAAGTTGTTAATCTCCCATGCCCCACCCTCACCCCCAGGTTCCCTGCCAACCTTTAAAGGGTCTCAGCCCCTTTAGGAAGCCCCAACACCCACTCCTGCCCCAGCAGACCCTTCTTCACCCTTGGGCTTTGAGACCCAGACAAAGCAGCTGCCCCTCTCCCTGCCAAAGAGGAGTTGTCCCCCAAAAAGATAGAGGGGGAGCCCCCAAGCCCAGGGTCTTTCCTCCCAACAGCACTCTCCCCAAACTCCTTAATTTTATTCTCAGCTAGATTTTAATGCCCAGCCTCCTCTCAGCTCAGTTGGGAAGGCAGCCCCGCAAAAGGAGGCAAAGCCCCGCTCCCCCTCGTGGCCCTAGTTCAAGGCTAGAGTTGCTGGGGAGGGGCTACCTGTTTTATTCACCCAGTGGCCTCTGCCCCTCCATCCTGAGCACTTCTCTGCTTAGTTGTCAGCTATCCATCGCCCCTTCCTCCCCCATTGTGCTTTTTATCTCTCAATAGAAAAGTGAGGAGTCCCCCATTCATCCTCATAGCTGTACCGCTCATAACTTCTCCCCATCCTATGAGGAGCTCTCAGGCCTGGGGTGGGCCTTGGGTGGGCACGGGGGCGATTCAACCTGTGTGCTGCAAAGGACGCGACTTCCTCTTGAACAGTGTGCTGTTGTAAACATATTTGAAAACTATTACCAATAAAGTTTTGTTTAAAAAAAAAGTGTCGCTGGTGTTCCCGACTTTGGTCACCCTCCACACACACACACACACACACACACACAACACACACCCCAGGGGGTTGGAAAGGGTATTTCACACCCCAACGTCCAGGGTGATCAGGATTTTGCCTGGAGTCCTTGTAAAATTGGGTTCAGATGACTTCCGCCGCTCCCCACACATTCCCCCGCAGAACAAGGGGGCGCCCAACTGCACTTTGACCCCGTATTCGGAGTCCCCCACATCTGCTGCGCGCCCCCTCGGCGACCAGTACGGGGCCAAGACGACGCTCCAGGGAGACTGGGGCCCGCACGCCAGGAGGCCGAGCTACGGCGGGGGCGGCCCTGGTTGGGGGTGGTCATAGGTGGGGGAAACAGTGTGCATCCCCCTCCCCGCCTTCTTAGCGCGAGGCCAAGCGCACCCGAGGGACGCGGGGGCGGCGGTGGCTAGAGGGTCCCTGCGGTGCCCTGCGAGCGTAGCAGCCCGGCCCGAGGGCGGCGAGTTCCCGGTAAGTGCGGTTCCGAGAGCGGAGCGCGCCGGGGAGGCGTGGAGAGGGGGGCTGGGCGCCGGGGACGTCTGGGTCCCGCGCCCAATGGCTGGAGGGCGGCCGAGCACCGCCCGCTCGCCCTGCCCGCCCCCCTTTCCCCTCCCCCCCCGGCACTCCCCTCCCCCGCCCCCGCCCGCCGCTTTCCCCCGCCCCCGCCCCGGCGCCAACTCCGCGGCGCCTCCTTAAAAAGCGCGCGGGAGTTGTAAGGGGGGGGCCGGAGCGAGCCGGAGTGAGCTAGAGCGCTGGGTAAATTGGGCGGGCGGGGGGCCGGGGCTCCACCTTAAAAGCGGGCGCGTGGGGGTGGGAGGGAGGAAGGCGGGCGGCGGGGCGGAGGGAGGGAAGGAAGGGGGGTCGGAGTGTCCCGGGCGCAGGGCGCGCGTGCGGCGGCGGGGAGGGGCCGGCCGCGCCGCGCTCCCCTCCTCCCTCCTCGCATCCCCAGCCCCGCGCGCGCCCAGCAGAAGCGGGTCTGTGTGTGCGTGCGTGCGAGTGAGTGAGTGTGTGCATATTTTTTTCTCTTTTCTTTCTCTCTCACTGTTTTTTCTCTCTCGCTCTCTTTTTTTTTTTTTTTTTTTTTTTTTTTTTTGCAAAGAAACAGCAGCGCCGCCGCCGCTCCGCTGAGGCGCTGCGCCCCCCGGGGGGGGGAGGCGGAGGAGGCGGGCAGCGGCGGAGGGAGGGGAGCCAGGGAGGGGGGCGCCGCGCTGGGAGGGAGGCAGCGCGCACGGTGCAGCCGGGCCGGGCGGGAGGCATGGCGGGGCCCCCGGCCCTACCCCCGCCGGAGACGGCGGCGGCCGCCACCACGGCGGCCGCTACCTCGTCGTCCGCCGCTTCCCCGCACTATCAAGAGTGGATCCTGGACACCATCGACTCGCTGCGCTCGCGCAAGGCGCGGCCGGACCTGGAGCGCATCTGCCGGATGGTGCGGCGGCGGCACGGCCCGGAGCCGGAGCGCACGCGCGCCGAGCTCGAGAAACTGATCCAGCAGCGCGCCGTGCTCCGAGTCAGCTACAAGGGGAGCATCTCGTACCGCAACGCGGCGCGCGTCCAACCGCCCCGGCGCGGAGCCACCCCTCCGGCCCCGCCGCGCGCCCCCCGCGGGGGCCCAGCCGCCGCGCCGCCGCCCACGCCCGCCCCGCCGCCCGCGCCCGCGCCCGTCTCCGCCGCCGCCCCGGCCCGGGCGCCCCGCGCGGCCGCCGCAGCCACAGCGCCCCCCTCGCCCGGCCCCGCGCAGCCGGGTCCCCGCGCGCAGCGGGCCGCGCCCCTAGCTGCGCCGCCGCCCGCGCCCGCCGCTCCTCCAGCAGCGGTGCCCCCGGCCGGCCCGCGCCGCGCCCCCCCGCCTGCCGTCGCCGCCCGGGAGCCGCCGTTGCCGCCACCGCCACAGCCGCCGGCGCCGCCACAGCAGCAGCAGCAGCAGCAGCAGCAGCAGCAGCAGCCGCCACCGCCGCAGCCACAGCAGCCGCCGGAGGGGGGCGCGGCGCGGGCCGGCGGCCCGGCGCGGCCCGTGAGCCTGCGGGAAGTCGTGCGCTACCTTGGGGGCAGCGGTGGCGCTGGCGGCCGGCTGACCCGTGGCCGCGTACAGGGGTTGCTGGAGGAGGAGGCGGCGGCGCGGGGCCGCCTGGAGCGCACCCGCCTCGGAACACTCGCACTACCCCGCGGGGACAGGCCCGGACGGGCGCCTCCAGCCGCCAACGCCCGCGCGTCGCGGAGCAAGGTGAGCGCGCCGGGAGGGGGGTGCTGCACGGTGGGCAGGTGCGAGCGAAGTTCGTAGTGGGGGCGCGAGTCCCGGGAGGCACCGGGCGGCCAGGGCTTTGCGCGTCTTTTCTCCGGCTTAGCGTGTAGTGACCTTGGCAAGTGACTTAATCTTAACGAGCCTCAGTTTCCTCCAGTGTAAAATGCAACTTAACAACAGTAGCGACCTCTTGGGGTTGTTGAGAGAGTTTAGTGAGATTTGGCTACTGGGGGTTTTAACACAGATCCCGGCACGGAGTGAATGCATAAAAGTTACTTCGTGGTGATATTAAAGGTGGCCGTTAGGCACACCACTCAGTCCTGGATCTCAGGGACTGGGCTCAGGGCCAGAACAGCTGCTAACCTTGTGCACTTCGCTCTGGCACCAGAGAGGTGGAGAAGAGCGAGTGCTTGAGAAGGAAGAGGAAGATGATGATGATGAAGATGAAGAAGATGAAGACGATGTGTCTGAAGGCTCAGAGGTGCCTGAGGGTGACCGTCCTGCAGGTGCCCAGCACCACCAGCTTAATGGCGAGCGGGGCTCCCAGAGTGCCAAGGAGAGGGTCAAGGAGTGGACGCCCTGTGGACCCCACCAGGGCCAGGATGAAGGGCGGGGTCCTGTGACTGGCAGTGGCACTCGCCAGGTGTTCTCTATGGCAGCCATTAATAAGGAAGGGGGATCAGGTAAGGACTTCTTTGGTTGGGGAGGTGTCTGGTGGGGAGGAACCCAGCCCAAACACAAATGCTTCTTTTTTTCTCAGCTTCTGCTGCCACTGGGCCAGATTCCCCATCTCCTGTGCCTTTGCCCCCAGGAAAACCAGCCCTGCCTGGGACTGATGGGACCCCTTTTGGCTGTCCGTAAGTTGGGGTGTTTGAATCACCAGGGTGGTGCCCCAGGGCATGTAACAGAATCAGAGTAGCATCGCTGCTCACTGGTTCTCTCTGTTCCCGTATAGATCTGGGCGCAAAGAGAAGCCAGCTGACCCTGTGGAGTGGACAGTGATGGATGTGGTAGAGTATTTCACAGAGGCTGGTTTCCCTGAGCAGGCAACAGCTTTCCAAGAGCAGGTGAGTCCTTGACCTTCTACTTTCCCCCCTTCATCCCATGGCCTCAGTGGGGGTCTGCTCTGACCCTGCTCGCTTTCTCTCTCCCTCTCTCTCTCTCCCCCCCTCTCCCTCTCTCTCTCTTTCTCTCTCTCTGTCCCACCCAGGAAATTGATGGCAAGTCTCTCCTGCTCATGCAGCGAACAGATGTGCTGACAGGCCTGTCCATCCGCCTTGGCCCAGCCCTGAAAATCTATGAACACCACATCAAGGTGCTCCAGCAAGGCCACTTTGAGGATGATGACCCTGATGGCTTTCTAGGCTGACAGCCCAGCCTCACCCCTGCCCTGACCTGTTCCTATCCCATCTCACTCAAGACCCCCAGAGTCCAGGAACTGGACTGGGGATACCCTCATCCCTCATAACATATTTCAATGAGGGGGCACCCCCTCCCTACTCATCTCTTCCCTGTGACTCCCCAACACACTCATGTCCCCCAGCACATCCCAAACTCCATGATAAAGGAGTTTGGGGTGGGACAGGGCCTGCTTATTTTACCCAGGAGGCCATCCCACTCAACCTAAGGACATTTTGGTGGGGGGGAAATGGGGGCTTTCCATCTCCCCTAGATCTTCAGTTCAGCCAGGTGTTTCCTATATAAATGTTTTGTTCTGCCTGTTCATTTTGGTGGGTGGCCTTTCTTCCCTCCCCCACCAATGAAGGCCTTCCTCAGTTTGCCCCGGCCTCTGGCCCCTAGAAGCAACTGAGGTGGGGTCCTGGGATCTTCCCTACTCTTTCTCTTCTTTCTCTTGGTTGTTGCTCCAGCTGGCTGTATTGCTTTTTAATATTGCACCGGAGGTTTTTTAAATAAAGTTTAAAAAAAAAAAAACAGGAAATAAAAGGCCAGGAATCCCATTTTATGAATGGAGTTGGGGGAGGGGCATTGAAGAGCCACACGAAACTCTTGGGAGAGTCAGGTTAGGAGGACAGAATTGTTCTTAGAGGTAGACAGGGAATGGGGCTATCTCATAGCCAGCTGTAATAGTGACAGCTCTAGGAGAGCAGGAATATTTTAGTTCCATTTCCCCATGTTCAGAACAGTCCCTGGGCACACAGTAGCTCAAACGTTTGTTGAGTGACTAGCAAAGTAAACTCGGCATTATGAGCATTTTCTCAGTTCTCTTCGCAGCCCCATGAGGCAGAGTGTAAAAACCCACTTTACAGACGAGGAAACTGGCTCAACTGTAAAGATGCTTGCTTGCTTGCTCAGGATCACGCAGGGTGTGATCCAGTACATATCTGAGCACTTTACCCAGATTCTTTAATTATGTATTTGACTTCATAGGTATGTGTCTGACAGCCTTTGCATGATGCAAAGAACTGTTGGGAGCAGGCATCTGTTATGGGCCCATGGCAGGATCTCCAAGCCCCACAGCCCTCTCCCTAAAAGGAACAAGGTAGTGAGGTCATGGGAGTAAAAATTTTCCAAGGGGAGAATTTTATTAATAGTAACAGCTACTACATCATAAGTCCCTACTAAGTTTTAACACCATGTCTCCATTAGTTTATAAAATACAGATTCTGGGACCCGGGAGTCAGAGACTCCTGGGGAGGTGTGGGCATCTATTTTTATATTCCTGCCCCGCCCCTCCGGGTTTGGATGCGCGATAGAGACCCCTCCTCTCTAGGAAACAACTTGGAAGAGAAAGGCGCGAGCTCCCTGACTGCATCCCCAGAACATGGCTTCACCAGTGCCGGCCCAGGTCGCCCCCGCCGGCGGGGCTGCGGGAGTATGTGTGTGCTCGAGGCCCCGCGGGCGCTCAGCACGAACCCAAGCGGCGCGCCCCTCCTGCTTGTTGAAATTCAAAAGAGGCAAACTCCCTCCGCGCGGTGCGGTGCCGGCAGAGGTTGAGGTAGGGCTGAGTTGGACTGGGCCGCACTCGCAGCCCAAGCAAATCCGAGGTTCCCAGGGCGGGGTCGAACCTGCGGCCAACGAGAGCGATGGAGACTTGAAAGAGCTCCGATTCCCGCCACCAGCCCCAGGATGGCTACCGAGCAGTGGTTCGTGGGGCCGCTGCCCCAGGACGACTTGGAACCTGGGGCGCAGCCTTGTGGAGACCCCTCATGGTCGACGCCCCTTGGCCAACCTGGGGACCCACCCAAGGTGGGGCCGGAGGATGTCCAAGAGCAGCTGCTAGAGGCCTCCCCTTCTACATCTTCTCCTGAGCCTCTGGCCCCAGGGCCGGGATCCGCACCTCCTCGCCTACCTTTGGACACCATGTTCAGCCCCATCTCCGAACAGCTCCGGTACCTGCTCAAAAAGGCGGATGATTTCCAAAGCTACTTGATCTACAGGTGATGCTGGACTGGGCACCAGGTCTCCTTGGATAAGGAGCTGGAAGAGAGGGTGACTGGATAGGCAGGTGGCACATACCAGGGTTGCAAATTTAAAAGTATTAGGAGCTAGAAACAGAAACAGTAAATGAAGCTAGCTAATTAGGAACCCAATTTGGAAGAGTGATAAGAGCTGTGTGCAATTTGGGGTTAGGGATTGCCTGCTATTATGTGGGCCTTGGGTTGCCATATCTCTAGGACTTTTCCTCCCAACTTTTAACTAATGGCTTAAGTTTTGGTTGGACTCTGGGCCAGCTAAACAAAGCCTGTTGAGCCAAATCTGGCCTGCTGGCTACCAGTTTGAGACCCCAAAGGAGAATATGATTCCCAGCCCAGCCCAGGGGAAAAGGGACTGTGATTCTCACATTTCAATATCCATTGGAATTTCCTAGATTTCTGGGCTCCACCCTGCAGAGAATTTTGAGTCAAAGACAGTTGCTGGGACTCAGGTGTCACATTTTAAAAGTGTTTAACAAATGGTTGTGATACAGATTGTCCTGGAAGATGCTCTGACAAAGGTTTGGCACTGGGGAGTGTAGGGGGACGTTTGCAAGGGAGGTCCAGGCCAGGGATACAGGTGTGGGGTGGGTGAGTACAATGGGAGAAATGAGGGGGAGGAATGAGGGACCCCAGGCAAAGGCTCCCTTCTCCCTTTAGCAGGGACCAAGTGCATAAGGAACAGCTGGCTAAGGCCATGCCCACCTTCTTAAAGATGTGTGAACCCTACTTCCTGTACCTGGAGGCTGCTGCACGGAGTGTGCCCCCCATCTATGGAGCCCTGCAGGAGCTGGTCCGAAAGGGGGTGTGTGGGGCTGATTTCCTAGACCCCATGCCCCATTCTTCATTCCTCAGGCCTGGAGAATGAGAGGTGGGAGTGGTGCTCCTGACAGGTCAGCTAATCTCATGATGCCCCTCTTCTATGCAGCTATTAGAGATCTCCCAACAGCTGACTCTGCGCCTGGAACAGCTGGTGCTCATGTATGCCTCCTTTGGGTTCGTGGACCTGGAGGAGACTGACCCCCTAAGGTAAAATGGTAGGAGACTGGGAGGGATGGGGTAGGGGGTTGGAAGAGTCCAGGGCAAAGCCTCCTTCCCTATTCTCCCATTTCCTCCCAGCATCTCCTGTTTCTTCTGTGGGAGGTTCTCCATCAGTCCTTCCCACGAAGTGTCCATCTTCAGATACTGTTCCCCTGCTGCCTACACTGCCAGCCGCTTTCCCCGGTATCTCTATAAGAAGATGCGATGGAACCTGGAAACCACCCCAGAGCCCAGAGGCGGGGGGCAAGATTCCCATGTGGAGTAGTGAGTCCCCTTACTAGAATCAAAGTCCCCCCACCCCACCCCATGCAGAATGCCAGTATGGACCTCTGAACCACCACCACCAAAGTGGAAAACCAAGCAGAAAGTCAAGGACCTTTGAAAAGCCATCCCACCTTAAAAAAAAAAAAAAAAAAAAAATGCCCCCCCCCCCCCAGCATCAAAGTAAAAGTCATCTTAAAAGTAAGCTGGCAGTGAGGTATTGAGTCACATCCCTACCTGAGAAGTTGAAGGCAATTTTTCATGAGTTTCCCACCTCACTTCCATAATTAAAGCCCTTCAACGGAATAAGTTAGGAAACTGCGTACTCTTAATTTGCTGTCTCTCCCTCCCAGCTACTTCCTGTGCTATCGAGATACATGGGAAGACACAGGCAAGAGTCCGGCCAATTCGTGCCCCCAGATTCAGAAGCTATGGTCGATCGGTCGATGGGTGCCCCTAGGACCAGCGGAGGATGACCTTTATTCCTGGTAGGAGCTAAGGCAATGGCAAGGTGGGCCTGAGCTCTGGAGGGAAGGGCAGAACCACATCAAACACCATCTATTTCTTCCAATGCTGTTTCCCTTGGTAATAAATAGCATTTTATTGTGTCCTGAAAACCGCTTTAGGCAGACTCATGTAACAACCCATTGAGGTCTATACTACTAGCTCCATTTTACAAAGAAGGAAACAGGTGCTCAGAGACATTAAGTTACCTGCCCAGGGTCACTCAGCTAGCTCCGTGGTTGGCCAGGTCAGGGCTAAGTTGTTCAGCTTCCCAGAGCCATTACCCTCTAGGCTGCTCATGTACAAGAAAACCACTTTCCCCCAGGGTTTTTCCCACCCCCAGTTGAAACAAAGCCTCTTTCAGCCACAGCCTCTCACTCGAGGGGAGGGGCTCCCGAGAAGCAGGGGGCGCTCACGTCCAGGTCTGTCTGTTCCCGCACCCCAGGATTTTGTGCCCGCAGCCGCTCGGGGACTACCAGCAGCTGCTGACCATCGGCTTCGAGGAGCCGTCACACATGCTGGCCACCGACCTACTGGTGCAGATCCTCACGGGCCAGGCAGGTCTAGCCGGGTCCCCAAACGCTGCTGGCCCCGCGGCGTGGGCCGCGCAGTAGTCTTGAACCTGGAGAGTGGGAGCTGGAGCTTGACAGTTTCAAACTCCAGAAGAGGGGTCAGGGAAGAGGCTCACTCGTCCTCCAAATGCAGCTCAGCCTCACCTTCCAAGAGGCCAGGCCGAGCTGGCTCGTTCGCATTGGGTTCCGCCCGGCCGTGGGCACACCAGTTTTGTGTTAAATAAAATAAAGAAAGGAGGTCACAGAGGCTCAGCGTCCGCTCGGAGCGTCGCGCCCCAACCCTCGGGGAGACGAATCCCCGCCCACTCGCTCGGTGTTCTGGGAAATGTAGTCTTTGGAAACATCTGCCCGTGGGTCGGCGGACAAGAGCTCTGGGCACGCGCAGAAGGATACAGAAAGCAAAAAGGGAAGTAGTGTTGCCAGTCAACAACCGGAACCCAAGAAAACCCAAGTTTTCGGGTAGCCGGGAAATTCAACGCCGGCTGTGGGATGAAGGGACCAGGACCACGCCTACTCGCATATTTTGACCCGGAAGTTATTTCTTTGTACCGTAAAAGACCATATTTCCTGATGTGCCTTAGGAAAGGGCCAGTGATCAGTATCCTAAGGGCCGAGATCAGATCTTCCTCTTTCTTCCGGATTTTCGGTCCAGAATCAGACAGGTCGCTGTACCCCGCTACAACTTAGGATCTCTAAAGCCCCACCCCAACCTTGGACTGGAGAGGAGACGCGGGTTGAAAGAGGTGAACTCACCTGTCCAAAACTACGGCGAGGAAGTAGCGGAGCCTAGATCTGCGTCCTTCTGATCGTTATTCTTTCCTTGCGAGGAAAGAGGTGTTCTTGACCGGGTGACCCTCCCTCCCCCCGGGGCATTTTCAGAGTTGGAGAGACCTAGAGCCCTGCTTTTATACTCAGCAAAGCACTCACTTAGCTAATAGTCCCTGGTATAGTATTATCACAAACCCCAGTTTACAGATAACAAAAACGGACGTGACAGGTGAAGTGAATCAGGATTGGACACCAAAACCCTTGTTCTTGGGGGGAAGGGCTTCTGGTGATAATTTCTGACTGTATCAAGGATTTTGTATTCCACAGTCCAGGTATGAATGAGTTCTAAGGGGTTCTGAAGCTCCTTAATACTGATTTGAGGTAGACCCTGTGAGATTTTTCCCAGCTGTAAAACTATAGACTAGCCCAGTCCAATAGAAATATAAAGTGAACCACAAATGCAAGTTATTGTAATAGCCACACACAAAAAAATAAAAGAGGTCAGACTATTTTTATTTAACCCAATATATCCAAAAAAATTATTTCAACATATAATCAATGGAAGAAATTATTGAGATATTTTCCTTTTTTTTTTCTTTTGTACTAAGCCTTTGAAATCTGGTTTGTATTTTACACTTAACAGCACATCTCAATTCAGAGTAGCCACACACAGTTTTAGACTGTCTACCTTAAGATAAATCCCCAGGCCACTTAAGATTTCCATTGGGTGATGGCAGTACAGGGAGAGAAGGAAACACTTGATTTCCTGGGTCCTGTTGCTTGAGAACTGTCTATACTGGTGATTCTCCAACTTTAGTGTGTTTGCGAATGACATAGAGGTTTTTGATCAGGTTAGGATGAGGTTCAAGAATGTGCATTTCTAACAAGTTCCCAAGTAATGCTGGTGCTGCTGAACCAGGTAACATATTTTTGAGAACTGCTAGCCTTTATCTACATCATGGCTCTCAAACTTGGGTCCATGTTGGAAGAACCTGGGGTTTTAACAATGTCAAGACCTCCCTCAGATTCTAATGTACTTGTTATAATGGTGCCTCAGGAAAAGTTTCAGAACACAGGTCTACACTTAAACCACCCTGTCAACTCTTTATATGCTTGATTCTTAGCTGCCCTGCTGGGAATTAAAAATGGGCTCTGGGTGTTTCCTTTTACACCTTGGCAATGCTGACTCTTTCTTGCATTTGTCTCCAGACCTCACAGAATCATAGTCAAACATGTGGTTAGTGTGCTGATGATGGGGTCAGGGGTGGGTCCTTGGGATGAGCTTCTTTGTGAGCATTCTTTCATCTTTCATTAGCCATCTGTTGTCCCTGTGCAGGTTCCAGCCTGTTGCTAGACCCAGGGACAAATCTAGGAGTTTAAACAATGATTCTAAAATGTTTCCTGGATAAACTCTGTAGTTTAATTAATACCAATTTAAAAAAAAAATAAAATAAAATGTTTCCTGGGCCTCAACCTTTTCTGGATCTCATTGTAGCTCTGAGAAGCTGGTACACTAAAACCACAAAATATAACTTCACAGATACAGTTCTACAATTTGGAATGTTCACAGAACCTCTCAAACGCCATCCAGGGGGTTCCTGAACCCCTTGTCTTGGGACAGAAATTAGGGAGGGCTTGCCAATGACAGCCACAAGCCCTATTGTGGACAGGTGTTCCTTGCTGCCTCCTGCACCCCGCCCCCATTTTTAAATGTTTTCTAAATAGTCACAATTGTTTCAAGTTTACTGGACTTCTCTTTTAAAGGCTGAGCCTCCAGTTGCTTTTGGAAAGTAGAAGCTCTGGCACCACTTAACTCACTCTTGGTAGCACTGCTGACATGGAGGAACACTTACCTGCCTGTTGAAATGAGGCATTTTTTTCAAGCATATCCCATCTCTCTCCTTAGTATCTTCCTGGGGCCATACGGATGTGAGGTTTGCAAGCGCTGGACAGATTATAATGGCCTTGTATGCCCTGCTAAGGAGTTTGTACCCTCACTTGTTATTTTTTTGTAGCTATTGTTTACATCTCTAGGACAGGTTCAACTTCTTATCACCTCTGTCTAGTCAGCACCCAGCGCGCAGGGCACACGGTTGGCACCAATAAATGTTGACGAAGTTGGAAAGGAAGTCGTGAGCTTATTGGTCCGAACGCCGCAGTTCGCACCGGTGCCGCCAGGGGGCATTAGGACCCGCGACCCACCGGGGTAGACCCACAGCCCCAGAACAGGGCGTTAAGGGCACATGTCGCATTACCGCCAGCTCCTCCTGTGGCTTTCTCCTCCGCTTACCGTGCTACTGCCCCACCCCAAACCAAGAGGACCCAGAAAAAAATAGCCTGCACTGCCCAGAAAGAAGGGTCTTTATTGGGGAGTAGGGACAAACAAGGCGGTCCTCTAACAATCAATGCAGGAGGAAAAGGCTCGGTTTGCAGTTACGTGAAAAAGGGCTGTACAGTCTCACTGGCTGGGTTGTGGTGATGTTTCCCAAATGGGGAATAACAGTTTTATAACAGAGACTGGTCAGTTTTACTAAGTCAAGTTCCAAGGATGAGCTGGTTGATTTCATCTTCCCTGGCACAAACCGCTGACCCCTCTCCAGGCCTCCTGCTGATCTGGAGGGGACTCCTGGGCGCCCCTCCCTGGGTCCTCTGACGGGAATGTTACTTCCGGCCGGGGGTCCCAGCCTGCTCCAAACTCAAGGCTTCCGCTTCTCCTGGGAAGAGGGGGCCAGTCGGGACACGCAGGCGCAAGGTGGGGAGGTTTGGACCCCAGGACCACCGCCTCATTACTCCCGGGCCGCGCCCGGGACTGTGTGTACTAGCCCAGAGTGACTTCCCAGGGGGCACAGGGATACACTTTCCCCAGCCCAGCATACTGGCACCGCAGGGGTGGGGTTGTGTGGTGGTGGGGTAGTGACCAGCGCCTGATGCACGAGGAAAAAGGGACTCCCACCTGCTCCAGGCCGTTCTCCGAGGCCTTTCTGCGAGGCGGCCAGATCACTGCCAGCTTTCCATCGCCTCTGATCGCTGCGGGAAAAAGGGGCGCTCAGCCAGGGTCGCCCCACCTCTCACCAGCTGGAGGCGACCAGGACAAAGGAGGCCGGCCGCGCCCCTTAAACACACATAGGCGTTCACCTCTCTCCTCCTCCTGGAGCCTCCGTTCTGAGGGAACAGGGAGGCAAGCCCAGAGTGGGGAAGTAGGAACCCGAACACTCAGAACGATCCAGGAGTGTCAGAACCCAGGCAGGGCTCCCTGGGACCCGACAGAAAAAAAGATATCTGGAATCCTCCTCCCTTCCCCCACCACGAGCCTAGGTGGGATGGATATGGGAAGTGATCACTCCGAAAAGGGGCTGAAGCACGGACAGTGACCAGTCCCGAAGGGGTGGGCATGGAACCGAACGTTAAGAGGGAGTCCCAGGTGTCTGGGAGCCAGCGGGAAACTCCCAGAGAGCCAGAAGAAAGGGACAGTGGAGTTGGGCAGTTTATGAGGGCAGCTGGAGTCCTGGGGGTACCCGGCATCCGGGCGTGCGTGGCTTACCCGTGAGGCTCGGCGCGGGCTCCTTGAACTCGGCGGTGCCGTAGACGCTGAGCCTCTGGCGCTGCAGCTCCCGCTCGCGCTCCTGTGCCTCGCGCACCTCCTGCTCCAGCAGGGACGGCGCGATGGGCAGCGGAGCGCGGGCCAGTACCGGGCACCGGCTTTGCACTGCAGAGCGCTGCCGGCCTTCGGTCTCGGGCAGCCGCTGCAGCCCAGCTCCCCACTCCGCCACCGGCGAGGAGCTGCACTCGCCCGCGGCCTCGAAGAAGCGCTTGAGCTCTCCCAGCGGCTGCGGCGGCAACCGGGCGACTGGCTCTGGAGTTGCGGAGCGCGCCAGCGCCGCCTGCCGGTGGGCCTCCCGCTCGATGTCTCGCTGCATCTGCGCTCCCGCCCGCGCGCGCTCCAAGGCGCGCGGGAGCGCGGGGCTTGGGCCCGGCCGGCTCAGCACCGGCCGCACGCGCAACTCGACGAGTTCGCGGCCCGCGCGGCCTGGGCTCAGACCCCGGCTCCGACGCAGGCTTTCCTCGCGTTCGCAGCTGCGGCGGATTTCGCGCTCGATGGGCGTCTCCATGAGCGGTCCCTCTGGGAGGGTCTCGGAGAGCAGTGGAAAACGCTGCTGGGGGGCTTCTGAGTCTGACCCGGAGGAGGAGGTCTCAGGACCCTGAGAGGCACACTGCCCCGGGATCCCGGAGCTTCGCTCTTCGGATGGCTCGGAGTTGTTGCTGCCTGTCCCAGGACTCTCAAAGCTTCCAGGTGTGCACGGCTCAGGGCGCTCCGCGTCTTGCCCAGCTGATGGCCCGAGGACTTCCCTCTCTTGCTCGGGGGTCTCCGCGCCCTGCTCTGCAGAGGGCACGGGGACCTCGCCACCTGGCCTGGGGATCTCGATGTCCTGATCTGCGACAGGCCCAGGGACTTCGCTGTCTGACCCCAGGGGCTCTGGGCCCCGCTCTTCGGACGACCCCAGGGCTCCGCTCTCAGGCCCGGGGGCCTCGGTATCCAGGGTTGGGAGAAGCTAGGAATCCTGAGTTCCCAGCGCTGGAATTTTGGTGCCCACAGCTGGGACACGGTACCCTGCGCGGCACCTGTGGCCACAGTCGCCGCCCGCGGGTTCCAGGGCGTCGCCCGCACCGGCCGCTTCTCTGACCCGCCCCTGGCCTCCAAGAACGGTCCCTGGGAGTAGGGCCGGGCACCGCCCCCTGCACCTGCGGGGAGGACGCGGGCCCCGCCCAGGCCCCGCCCTAGGGGCGGGAGCGCCACTGTCCAACGCCGGATTTCGTCCACTGGCGTGCCTCGGGTCAGCTCAGGGCACCAGACTTACCTAGACTCGGCCCGCGATTTGGGGGGCCAGTCTGGGTGTCGTTTCACTCAGTGGCTGCCATCCTGTCACCTTTTCGGCCCCACGTTCCTAGAATTACCAGGAGGCTTGGCTCCAGCTGTGGCCCGGGCTGGACCTCTCAACCACTGGCCCTCTGGTAGGGGTGTCCCCTTAGGATATTCTGAGGATTTGCCAGTCTCGTCCAGCCGGTGCCAATGGGCAGCGACGCCCCTGGCCTCTAGGCTGTCCACGTTCCACCCCTGCGGCGCACAGCTCGGGCTGGAGGGGGCGCTAAGAGCCTAGGCGCCAAGCGAGGCTCCCACCGTTGCGCCACCGCTCGCGCCAAGCCCAGAGGCGACGTGCCCCCACCCACTCCTGGAAAAGTCCGCGAGGCATCCGCGGTCAAGTGTACTCCTAGATTGAGGGAAGAGGGAGGGGCAGATACAGCGCGGAATGGCTTCAGTCGAAAGGCGGTCGGTCACCTTGGGCCCAGATGGCTGGGAATGACCAGAGAGGAATCCAAGCTTGCAGGAAGGAGCAGCTCTCTGCAGCTGGAGCCAGATCCTGGGCTTCACGTGGTCGTCCCACTCCCAGGGACATTGTCTACTCCCTTCCCCCAAGCTGTCTCCGAATCTCCCTTCTACCTCCCCATCCCCAACCATTCTCGGGTGACAGGTTAAATGATATAATTACCTAGAGAAAGTAGGGGTCATGTGGCCTCAGGAACCCCTAATAATCCAACTCTTCAATCACTGCTTCCCTCAGTTCTCTCCCTACGCTTTCCATCCTCTCATTCTTCTCTCTCGGAGATCCCAATCTCAAATTGCTACCTTCCTCTCTCTTACCATCTGACCTTCCTCCCTCTGACCCCATCAGCCTAATTGGAATTTGGCCCAGCATGGTCCAATCCCATTCATAACCTAAATAGATGCCAGCCTTCTCAAAGCCTCAGTTTTCCTGTCTGTACTGTGGGGATAACAGTGCCAGCACACTTGGGAGGTGACAAGGATTGAAGCTTACTTCTGGAAAGAGTTGTTTGTATAGTGGCCTCTCCATTTTATCACCTCTGGCCCTCCACCAGCCATGCTAACCTGACTCTTGGTCCCACCATCCCACTGAGCCTTTTCCATCTGAGGACTCCAATGACCTCCATTTGTCAGACCCTGTTACTGGCTCCCCCTTTGACTTCCTCTTCATTAGCTCCTTGGTCTCCAGGGACACCACCCTCTCCCAGGTTTCCTCCTACCTCCAGAGCACCCCTTCTCAGACTTCTGCCCACCTGCATCAGTGGGCTTCCTTCCCCTCTGGTTTCCATTGGGATTGGCTGATGAGAGAGAGGACAGGAGGTCAGCATATTTACCCCACGCCCACTCCCTCAGTTGGATGCAGTTGAGTATGTCCCTCCACTGCAGGCAGTAGGTCTGCACAGCTTGCCTCTCTCCAATGCCAAGCTCTCTCCAAAGCTCTCGCCTGTTGCTAACCCAGGGTGTGCACAATGCTCTGATTGTTTCCCTGTATGTTTGTCAACCAACTCTATTAGCTTCTCATCAATTACTCAGCTTGAACACACAATCTCTTTCCTGCCAGCACTGGGATCCTGACAAATTCCCATCTCATGCTTTAAACACCATCTCTATGCTGATGCATCCCAAATTTACATCTCCAGCTCTGACTTCTCCGCTGGGTTTTGGATTCATAGCCAACAGCCTCCAGTCTAATAGATATGTCAAACTGAATACTTTCAAAACTGACCTCTTGGTTTCCTCCAACTCTACTCCTCCCCACTGTGTATGGCAACTCACTCATTTAGGTTTTCATGCCCAAAACCTAAGGAGTCAGCCTCAACTTCTTTCCTTCAGCCACTCTTCAATCCATCTGTAAATTGAATTGCTGTTGGATTTGTTGGCTGTGCCTCCAAAACATTCTGAATTCATCTGTTACTTTATCTTCTTGCAATAGCTCCCCTTCAAACTTAGAACAATCCAAATTCCCTGCCCCGCCCAAAGGCTCCGCCGACTTCTCAGTCATCTTCTGACACTCTCTCTTTCAATCACTTTCTTCCAGCCTTCATGCTTCCCTCAAACTATCCACTGCATTCCCACGTCAGGACCTGTGCACTTACTTTTCCTTTTGTTTGAAATGACTTATCATGTGGCTAGCTTCTCTATTCAGATCTGTTCAAATGTTACTTCTTCAGACAAGTGGTCCTTGATCATCCAGCCTATATTACACACAGCCCTTCTCCATAACTCTACCTCTCCTTTTTTCTATAATTCACCTTATTCTGCAGTTATCACGCATCATCTTTGTTTCTTTGTATATTACTTGTCTCTTCTCAACACCAGAAAGTGAACTGCATTACAGCATTTTCAGTTTGTCTAGTTTACTTCTATACCCAACTCCCCCCTGCCTAGAACAGTGCCTGACACATAGCAGTTGTTTAAGAATTATTATTGAATAATACTTACTAGGCCTACACCAATGTTGGGAATAAAAATAATAAATCAGACTTGTAAGTTGCACTTGAGTTTGGGAGACAGACACAATTATAAACAGAAGAATCTTGCCTTAATGTTGAACCAGGACAAGAGAACAAAGTGAAGCCTTTATACTTTGTATCTAAATTGTTAACAGTTATAAAATTTTTAACCTAAAAATAAAAGGCCAAAGTGAGAGGCAAGAGACATTTATTTGAGATGCAAAAGAATAGCTATTTAGGAAGCACTGATTCAGGCAGAAACCCAACCAGTGTTTTGAGTAGGAGACAAAGGCAAGGGGCATTTATGAGAAAAGGAAGAGGAATAATTACATCAATAGAAGGAAGGCATTTCTATTGGTGCAGATGAGCTCACATAGTGATGTGAATTCTAAACAATGTTTTGATTTTCAGTCTGGTAGTCATCAGTTCAGTAGTCATCAACTGCTTTCTTGTTATCCTTGCAAACAGTTCTTTGGGGCACAATGTTGCTTTAGGCTCACTCCAAAGGTTATTTTGCCTCATTTTAATGTTCCAAAGGTTTGAGGCACACAAGACATGTGAGGCAGTTCCTCTAGGATGGCAGCTCTAGTTTCATTTTAAAGTGGTTCCATTTATATTATTATTATTTAAAACATCGAACTATAAAACTATAAGCAATTAAAAACATATATTCTGTCCTCCAAAAGGTGGGAACAACCCATATGTCCATTAATAGATGAATGGATAAACAAAATGTGCCCTATCCACATAGTGGAAATTATTCAGCCATAAAAAGGAATGAAGCATTTATTCATTGTGCTGAGTGAAAAAAGCCAGACACAAAGGGCAACATGTATAATTCCATTGATATGAAATGTCCAGAACATGCAAATTCATAGAAACAGAAAGCAGATTGGTGGAGAAGGAATGAGGATTGACTGCTCATGGGAACAGGATTTCCTTTTGGGGTGATGAAAAAGTTCTAGAACTAGTTAGTGGCAATAGCTGCAATATTGTGAATGTACTAACTGCCACTAATGATAAATTTTATGTGTATTTTACCACAATTAAAAACTAATTGCAAAAATACGTTCTCTCTTCCTATCTTGGCAAATATACTTTCAGAATGATCTAGAAGATTTAATTGACATTTTCAATCCCTGTAAGTTTTGTACTAGAATGGGTGGTACAGGGAAAACCCAGCCCTCAGCTTGGCCCCCTTTGCTTCCCACCCCGAACTCTGCCCTGCATAGCAAGGAGCATTGTGCGTGCACAGGGGACTCTGTCCTACATGTCCAAGTTGTTTCCTAACCCCTCCCAACAGCTGTCCTTGGCCACTTCTGTAGTGGGAGGGCAGTGGGGGGTTACACATTGCTGCATGGTTTGCCCTCAGGAAACTGCAGGCATTCTCAGTGAGCTCAAACCCACTGGGGCAGGGAATTCTGGGGTCCCAAATACCCTGAGAAGGATCTAGAAGAGGGAGGTGCAGGGTGTAGGTGGACATGTTAGCAAAGGGGAGGGTCTCAGCTGGAGTGTGCTCTCTAAAGCAAGGGGAGCAGGGCAAGGACCCTTCTCCTTGAATTCATGTCTTGGAATTATACAGTGTGATCAGGACTATGATGGGGAAAGCACTGGAGGCTGTGGGAGACCAACCTGGAGAGTAAGATTATTTCCCCAAAAGGTGGTTAAATGAACCATGTAGTCAGCTGAGAAAGGGGCTGCTGGCACTTTAAGAATGGCATAGAGGGCAAAACAGAGATGCTCAAAATTTGGTGGGAAGTTCTCTGGACCTTCCTCATCACCATCTACCCCTAACTATTACAGTATCTAAAGGGCCAGGGTCCTGGAGGCCACTTGATCTATGTAATTCTCCCATTTCACAAAAGGGGATACTGAGGCCTAGAAACGTGGAGCAAATTACCCACAGTTACCCTGAGCCCAGGTCTCCTGGTTCCCATGGTGCTCAGAATCTTCTAGCTAAATCAGTCCCTCCCACCCCACCCCAGAGCCAGGGTCCAAGGAGAGAGGTCTATAAGTAGTAAGATCTTGTAGCCAGCATGTATGGTGTGCCATGATGCTCACATGTGGGGGACCATTGGTGGACATGGTGGACTTGAAGTGTCTGCGGTGCCAAGTAAAGGAACTGTTCTCCAAGGGAGGGGTCAGTGACTCCCCATTCTGGTCCACATGCTAGACCACGCATGTGAGAGCGTGTTTGCTTGGAGGCAGCCGGGTGCCGCAAGGAGGCCAGTGGCCGGTAAATAATTTATCAGGACAGCTGATAGTACCTCCCCAGAACTGCCCGCCATCCCCCAGCCCCCCTCGCCCGGTATGCCTCCCGCCGCCCAGCCCAAACCAGCTGGACCAGCTCTCCCAGTGCCTGACCGCAGCCCCCCCTCCCCGCCAGCCAAGTTACAGCCTCCAGGGCACCTTCAGGCAAGCGGGTGGTGGGTCCTGATCTCGGAGACCAGAACGTGGGCTTCTGGGCAGAGATGGCCCTGCAGAGCCAGGTGTGGTCTCCGGCTACACCCATGTAAGTGTCCAGGGTCAGGGGGGGCAGGTGGACAGGACATGGGAGGGGCTCATGGTGCACACTGGCTTTTCCATGGGAGTGAGAGCCCCAAATGGCCTCTTCTAAAGGGGCCAGGTGGAGTGGACAGTCGCTGCGGCAGTCAACGCTGCAGGTTCTCCGATGCCCCCCTCCCCAGAGAGTCAGGTGGAATAAGTGGACCTCTACCCTCTTCTTTTCCAGGGATTTTCTGCTGGCAGACTGCAAACCCAAAGTCCGGCCTGGGGATGGGGCTATGACTGGGGGGGCAGGGAATGCCAGGGCTCCTCACTCCTACACTTCGCCTCTAGGGACATCTCTCAGTGTCCAGGGTGGGAGGAAATGCTTGAGATCCAACAGAAAAGTTAATAGCTCCCAAAATGGAAAAGACAATGGCAAAATCAACATGATCACCTGCTTAATGAAATGGCCACCAACTCTTCCTGGTGGCAATAGGCCATGGCCGTGGAAGCTGTTCTTGCAGAGTTAGAGATAAACAATATTGAATGCATGTACAGAGTATTTTAATATTCGAGGTATGAGAGGGTCTTTTAAAGTCGAGGGGAGGAGGGTCTCCAGAAGTTTGTAAAAAATTCTGTAAAAGGGGCTCTCCCAGGAACCCCAATTTGGTTCCTCACTCTTTTGGGTCCCCATTGCATTATTCACCAACTACAAACCTGGTTGCCTAGCAACGGGAACCCGATCCCCCCCAGCAAGGAAGAGGCCAGGAGATTACATCTTGGGGGTGGGACAGCAGAGGGGGGACTTCAGCTCTCCCCAGGGGCAAACCTACTTAGCAGGGGTGTTTAGCCTTCCTGCAAAGCATGACTTCAGCCCCCTGCCCTAACTGAAATCAGGGATCCCCCAGGCTTATCTCTGTCCTCCTGGCTACCAAGACAGGGTTTTTGGACCCCCTCTCTATCCCCCAGTGCTCCCAGTGTTTGGGGCCTGAGAGCTTCAAGTTCCTATCCTGCCTCAGTGACGCTGGACAAGTCTTTTTGCCACTTCTCAGAGCCTCAGTTTCCTCATCAAAAAAGGGGGACAAGAATACTACTTACCTCCTAGGATCGCTGGGAGGATTCAATGAGTTACTATGGTTAAAGCATTTCATAGCACCTGGCACATGGTATGCACTGGCGAATGGTTGGCTGATTTTATTCTCAGTTGGAATGTCAACTCAGCAATGAGTCAACTACGATGTCTCAAGATCAGGGCAGGGAGGGGGAGGCAAAGGTGACTGTGGCAGCCTCACGGGGAAGCCCCATATGGAGCACTCAGAGCACTATATGTGGTCAGTGCTAAACGCATGCTGGTATTATGGATGTGGCCAGAGGTCTGGGAGGCCCTATGGCATTTGAGTGATGGGACGAATACTCACCCAATAGGGTTACTGCTCAAATGAATAAATGTGTGAGGCCTCGCCCTGGGCTAAGCATCAGGCACAACGGGCAGATAGATAGATCCTTCTAGGCATTGGCCTGTGGATCACATGCATGCAGTTAGTAGTGCATGCATGTTAGTGATGATAGGTTGATGTAGTGATGACTGTCCCCTAAGTGCCATGAGGCACTACCACAGTCAGCCTCCAGCTTCCAGAGCCAGATGGGGTCAGGGGCAGCCCTGCAGGCTGGGAAATGGGACCCTGGGGTGCTGCAAGGAGGACAACGATGGGGCTATTTCAGGTTAAACCTTAAACAGCAATCCGCCTCCCCTTCTCTCAGCTCAGGGTCCAGAGCTAGGCAGCAGGACTTGGTGACCCTTGCCCCCTGGAGGAGGGGTTGGCAGGTGGAGAAGACAGCTCCTAAGTTACCATGGCAATGTGTGTGTCCATGTGGGATGGACAATTCTCTCCCCAGACTCCCTCACCCCTCAGCGCTTAAGGGATCCTGGGTAGGAGCCAAGATCCAGAGAGGGTGTGGAATTGGAAAGAGATACAGAATGTTGGGGACCTGGAGGGATTCAAGAGTTTCTGTAGAATGGACTGGGAATGGTTATTATAATTAATCATAAGCATTATTAATCATGGGGATTATTAAGGGTATTATGAAAAATAAACTATGCCACTGTTTTTGGAGCACTATTTCCTCAGTTTTTTCCTTGTTAGGGCATTTCTCTGCAAGGTCAGGGTCAAGCTATACAGGCCCATTTTACAGATGAGTAAACTGAGGCTCAGAGAGATGTCAGGCCTAGGAAGGACTTTAGCTCAACCTATAATTCTCCACTCTTACCTCCTCACAGGACCTCCAAACTCTGCCCCGACTCCTTCCCGTGCAAAGGGGATGTAGAGGAAATGCTGGACTCTGGTTACTTTTCAGGCAGTTCAGAGATCTTGGCTCAGAGGGGGCTTTCAAGAAGTCAGCCTGCTGAGGGTTGGATCCCTGGGAAACCCCCTTCTCAGCCTCTGCCCTTTCCCCACAGGCCCATGGCCGAGAGCTCCCTCTACCGGCAGCGACTAGAGGTCATAGCCGTAAGTAACCCCCTCCCCGTGCGCCCCACCGAGAGCCCCGGGCACTCCCAGCTTTGCCCCAGGCCTTTCGCACTTTCTACCATCGCAGGGAGCCGGCTACGGCTGTGAAGTGGGGGTAGGGGAAAAGCACCCTCAGCTCCAGCCCAGCCTGGGGTTCTACACCTAAATCCTCAGGTTCCTCCACTCCCCAGTTCCTCTGGCCACTGCCACCCCCAACATGGTGAGGGCGGACCTGCACTCTCAGAATCTGCATCACCGATGCTCCGTTCCTGAACCCCGATCTCCCAAATACGCCCTGTCTGAACCCCACCTCTCAGACTCCCGTCTCACTAACCCCCATCTCTTGATTCTCATCTCTCTCAACCCCCATATCTAAATCTTCATTTCGGCTCCTGAGCTATTTTCCTGCTCGAGCCCGCTCCTGCCTCTCTGGCGTGTACTTTCTCTTCAATAAACTATCTCTTTCTTTCACCCCTTTAAAAATAAAAAATAAAAATAATAAATCTTCATTTCTCTGGACCCCATCATTCTCACCCCCACATCTGTACCCCATCTTTCTGCACTCCCCATCTCATTAACTCCCATCTCTCTGTTTCCCACTTCTCTGGACCCAATCTCCACAGCCCAGTTCTCGCTGGACCCTCATGACTATACCTCCATTCCGGACCCCATCTCATTAGCCCCCTCCCTTTGATTCCCATATCTGGACCACCATTTCTGAACCCCCTCTCTTAACCCCATATCTAGGACCCTCACAAATCTGTCTCCCCTCCAGATCCCGATTCTAAGTCCCCCCCATCCTGCTCCGCCTCCCAGACCCCATTCACTGAAGGCCATTCCTCCGCAGCATCCGGGGCGCGACAGGCCCCGCCCCCGCCCGCCCCCGCCCCCACTGCTGCTGAGTCAGCGCCTCCGCAGCCCCCTCCCCGCCCCGGGCCCGACGTGCGCTTGCCTACCCACAGTCCGGGAGCCTCGGGAGCCCCCGCGGGCCTGGCGGAAGAGGGTGGGTGGAAGGGCAGGCAGTGGCCCCACTCGGCCCGCGGCAGCTCCGTCCTCTGTGCGCAGGAGAAGCGGCGGCTGCAGGAGGAGATCCGCGCGGCGCGCGGGGAGCTGGAGGAGGAGAAACTCCGCGTGGAGAGGCTCAAGGTTGGGGGCCAGCGGGGGCGCCTGCCTAGCCGGGCCAGGGAGTGAGGGTGCCAGTGAGAGTCGTTTCTCGGGACCATATAAGCCTCTATCTAATTTGCGAGGAATAGTTGGAGGCACTGGTCCCAGCTTTGGGGGCCGGTGTCTTTCCTTGCCTGGGAGGGTGGGTGGTCGTGGTGGTGGTGGTGAGGGCAGTCGTTCCACCATTGAAAGAGTGTGGGGACAGTGAAGGTCTTTAACTAACTCTGGGCTAGGGAGGGGCCGGGGAGACACTGATTTCACCTTTAGAGGTGTCTGTCCCATTCTGGAAGGGTTGGGGCTGTTGATGGGTGCTTTCCCCAGCCTGAGGAAGCTATGGGCTGGTAATGGGGTGTCTGTCCCACCTCGTAGTATTGGGGGGGGGGCGTCAATGAGGGCATGTATTCCAGCGTGAGGGAGAGATATCGGTCCCATCTGGGTGACTGTGGGGCTGTAAGAAATGTGCCCAGTCTGGGGGATGAGGCAGGGACCCTGCATGGGCAGGGGAGTCCTATACCCAGCTGGAGCTACCTTCCCATGCCCAGAGGAAGTCTCTCCGGGAGAGGTGGCTAATGGATGGAGCGGCTGAAGGGCCCGAGGGACCTGAGGATCCCACCTCACAGGATCCCCTGTCACCTGAGGGCCAGGCACAGGCCCGCATCCAGAACCTGGAAGACAGCTTGTTCACGTGAGTCGGGCCCCTGCCTGCCTCCTTGGCCGAAGCCTGGCTAGGCCAGGACCCCTGCGAGCTCACTCCGGGAGGTGGCAGACTGAGACTGGGGGGGATCCATTGAGCCTAGGGGCTCATTTCCCAGCAGCCCCCTCTTTTCTCCAGACTCCAGTCCCAGCTGCAGCTGTTGCAAAGTGCGTCCACAGGTGCCCAGCACAAGCCCTCGGGCAGGCCTACCTGGCGCAGACAGGTGAGGAGCCAAGGAACAAATGAGGAGGGCCTGTGGCCACAAGGCCCCCAAACAGGACCTCTGTAAGTGCAATTTAGACACTGGTCCTCTGCTACTTTTTTACTCTGTGGTTTTGGGCAAGTCACTTTCCTTACCTAAGCCTCAGTTTCCCTATTTCTGAAAGAGTATCAGCACACACCTGGAAGAGATATGTGAGGGAGGGTCAACAAGATTACAGTTTAGAACCAGGAACAGGCACAGGGAATGTTTTGATACATGGTTGCTAGGATGGCCCAAATAAGGAAGGCAGTTGGAAAATGGGGGGAGTGTTCTTGGGATGTGGCCCCAAAGGTAGGAACAGGTTATGGTAAGACACTCCACAGGTTTTGGGGTTTTTTCATTTTCATTTTGGTAACGCCTTTATTAAGGTAGAATCCACATGCCACACACAGGATTTTGAAAACCAGGACACTTTACAATCTGGCTGGCTGGTTGTCCCGAAAGTCCAAATACCTGGCCACATTTTTGCCTGGCCGTGGTGAAGTGTGGGTTTTCCACAGTCCCTACCTCTCCCTGCTGTCTTACTTTAGCTTCCAGGTGCCTGTGACAGGACAGAGATGGAGAAGAGACCAGTTAATCGGGATGGGAAACATTCGTTAGGTTTTCGATGCACAAGGCATGCTTCCTGGGCCAAGGGAGCTCACAGTCCAGATGAGGTGATGGGATGCAAAGAGTCAGCGAAGGGGGCGTCCTGGGAAGAGGATTGCTCAGAGGAAGCACCTGAGTGAAGTTGAAGATTCAGGGAAGGCTCCCTGGAGGTAGTGATATCTATGCTGAATCTGGGAAGGAGCCAAGCAGGAGGAAGAAGCAAACTGCAGGTAGAAAATAGCTTGTGCGAAGGCTTGGAGGTTAGAAAGAAGATAGGATCAGAATACTGTGAGGACATCCTTGGAGCTTGGCCTACAGCTTCCCTCCTTGAGCCCATCTTCCTCTCACTTCCTTCCTCACTCCATTCCAGCCATACTGATCATCTTTTTTTTCTTTTAACTTGCCTATCTCATTGCAGCCCCAGGGCCTTTGCACTTGCTGTCCCTTCTGCTTGGAATGCCCTTCCCCACCTCTTGACTCAAGGTCTCGTCTCCTCATCTTTCAGGTCCCTGTTCAGTGTCACCTCCTCTGCGAGGCCCTCCTGTATCTTATATCTAAAAGAGGCACCTCATCACCTCCTGGGCACTCCTTAACCCCTCATCCTGCTTTTCTTTTCTGCCATAGTCCTCACTCTGACATTATATATTTATTTGTTTATATTTATGATCTGCCTCCTCCCACTGGATTATATGTTCCAATAGAAAAAGGCTAAATGTCCCTTGTCCACAGTAACCTCAGTAGCTGGCAGAGTAGGGCCTCAGTTCAGAGATATTGGCTGCATGACACAGTGTTGTTTAAGCACCTACTATGTGCGAGGCCCTGGACTAGAGAGCAATAAGATGGGTGGAGAAGGCTGAGGTGTAGTCAGAGATTTGGTCCTGAAGGTAGTGGGGAGCCATTGAGGGTATTTGAGCAGGGAAGGTATACTGGCATACAAGAGGCTGCAGATAGAAACAGGCAGGCCTGACCTTGTCTCTGCCATCCCTGTAGGGTCACCGTCCACTCTCCCAGCCCGCCGTGGAAGCAGGTACTGCAGGTGAGTATTTGTGCCCGTGGACCTGAGGGGGTCGCAAGAGGAGGAACCTGAACCTGGGTGACCTGAATCTTACCTTATTGCTCCCTCTCCTCCCCCGACTCCCCCAGGCCATACTGATCTGAACAAGAGAGCCTCCTTGCCAGCTGAACCAGTGTGCACATCCCTGGAGTCCCCCTCTGAGCCCACAGATGAGATTGTTGAGATTCCCCCAGTCCTGAGGCGGGTCCTTGGGGCAGCAGGAGCGTCCTTAGAAGCCAATGGCCCCTGCTCCAGATCTAGCCCCTTTCTGGAGCAGGAGCAGAGTCAGGGGGTGGCAGTGTCTGAGGTGGGGGTGGGTGAGGCCAAAGGAGGGGGCATCGTGAAGGTGGTATGGGAGGGGCTGAGGGCCACAGAGGACTGTGCCATGGGGCCCACAGGCCCAGAGCTGGAGGCTAAGGTAGAGGAGATGGTGCTAGAGGCTATTGGGGACAGGCCAGAAGCCGACCACCCAGAGCTTCCGTCCTGGGTGAAGAAAGATACAGGCATCGTGGAGGTGGTCTGGGAAGGGGTGGGAGGCACAGAGGGCAGTGACTCAGAGGCCACAGGGGAGGCGGGCAGGGGCCTGGAGGCTGTGCAGACCAGCTTACCGAGGCTCCAGGAGGAACTAGAGAGAGCAGGTTCTGGAGCAGGGGAAGGGGACTCCAGGGGCAGCCCTGATGGTTATGGCCAGAGGGGTTCTGGAGGAGAGGAGGGGTCCTTCATTTGGGTGGAAAGAGTGACCCTTGGTGAGGAATGGGAGGAGCTGCTGGTGGAGGGGTTGGAAGGTCCAAGGGCACCGGGGAAGGAGAGAGATGAGAGTTCACTGGGGGCAGAGAGAGAGGGAGGGGCAGAAACCTGGGAGGTAGAGAGGAGACAGGCAGAGGAATCAGTGGGCACAGGAAAGAAAGGAAGTGAGGAAAAGGCAGCAGCAGAGTGGGAAGGAATGGAAGTGTCGCCAGTGGTGGTGAGGACAGGAAATGAGGAACCCTTGAAGCCAAAGAGGAGAGGAGGTGAGAAAAAGGTGGAAACAGAGAGGGAAGGAGGTGAGGAACCATTGTTGGCAGAAAGCAAGGAAGTTGAGGGGCCTTTGAGGACAGAGAGGGAAAGAAGTGAGGAGCCATTGGGAGTAGAGCAGAGTGGAGGTGAGGAAAAGCTGGAGGCAGAGAAGGAAATTGAGGAACCATTGGTAGTAGAGAAGAAAGACAAAGAAAAGCTAGAGGCATTTGAAGAACCATTGGTTACAGAGAGAAAGGAAGGTGAGGAATCACTAATGGTAGAGAGAACAAAAGGTGAGGAGCCATTGGAGACAGAGAAAAAAGATGAGCAATCACTGAAGGCAGAGAGAACAGGAGGTGAGGAGCCATTGGAGACAGATAAAAAAGGAGATGAGCAATCACTGAAGGCAGAGAGAATAGGAGGTGAGGAGCCATTGGAGGCAGAGAAAAAAGTAGATGAGCAATCACTGAAGGCAGAGAGAATAGGAGGTGAGGAGCCATTGGAGGCAGAGAAAAAAGATGAGCAATCACTGAAGGCAGAGAGAACAGGAGGTGAGGAGCCATTGGAGGCAGAGAAGACCCAAAGGGTCAAGGAAGATGTGAGTCCAGAAGAACAGAAACAATCAGGAGGAGAAAAGGAATGTGAGGCAGAGGAGGCGAGTGAGGTAGGGGCTCCCCTGGGGGCCAAGGAAAAGCCAAGTCCAGAGGAGGAAGGACCACGGCCCCAGGAGAAGCAAGAAGGCTCCCTAGAGGAGGAAACAGTGAAGCCCCAACCCCTTGCTGAGGGCCAAGACCCCTTGAGGGATGCCATCCCACTCCTGGCAGAGACCCCAGCTCCTGAGCAGCCCACTGAGTGCCAGCCATTGCTTCCGGTGGAGGGGCCCAGGGCCAACCCCAGTGCCCACCCTGTGCCCACCTATGCGCCTGCCCAGCAGCCCGAGCCATCTCCTCCTGAGGGCGAAGAGGCGAGTGGCCCTAAGCAAAAGACGTGCCAGTGTTGTGTGGTGATGTGAGCTCACGCCCTCCACCCCACACCCCGCTCCTCTCACAGCTACCTCGGCCTCTTGGCATCCAGCAGAGGGTCCCAGGAACAGACAGGGCACAGGGGACTGGCCATGGCATCTGGGAGCCAGCTGGCCCACACATCCACCTCCACCTGGGCTTCTGGACCCGTTGCCCACTGCCTGACCTTGATCCCCTTCTCCGACTAAGCCTTTATACTTGAAAATAAAACGTTAAAGTATTCAGTCAGCTTGAATGTTTTTGGCACAGAACCACCATACCATCTCCTAGTGAGAAACTGAGGGCTTCAGTCAGCTGGAATCAAAGATTATGAGTCAGTGAGTGTACAGGTGCACTGCTATAACAAAAGACCTCAAGCTACAGTAACTACAAAAACATAAAAGTTTATTTCTCTCTGAGTAACTAATACATTCAGTCACTTGGGCATTCAGGTTCCTTTCCATTTCTTGCCCCCACCCTCCCCTTGGGTCTGACTAAAGTTGGATCATGTTGATGATCCAGCTCATGGGAAAGGAAAGAGAATGTAGAGGAGTCCCACGCAGTCCAGCTTCTGCACACATCACTTCTGCTCACATTCCATTGATAAGAACCCTGCATGGCCACACCTAGCTACAAGGGATGCTGGGAGTACAACCAACTGGTTCTGTGATAGCAGCAGGTCAGCTTTGGGAAGGTGGCTGCCACTCTGATTTTGTGTATTTTCCTTTGCTCCCTTATCTATCCATATATTCCCCATAGGGTCAGGCCCTTCTCTGTAGAGGTCCTTCAGTCACAGGTCTTCCTGGTGGGTGTCCTCAGGCAAGTGGCTCAGCCTCTCTGAGCCTCTTCAGCTATCAAATCAGCACCCTTTCGGCCCGGGGTCAGTTCAGACTAGTACCTGGGACTGAGGCGTGTGGGGCCAGAAGGCTCAGCTCCTCAGGTGTGGGCAGGAAGTGTTTCTCATACCCAGAATCCAACTGGGAGAAGGCCTGGGGGAGCTCAGTAACTGGTAGCGGTTCTATGTCTTCCACTTCCAAGATGGGCAGGTCCCTGGAGGGCTGGACTTGAGGTACCTCCTGGGAAGAAAGGAGGCTCAGATCTGGTCCTCATTCTCCCCCCACTGCTCCCACCCACTCACCACTCTTCTAGCATCCTCCATCCCCCTGGAGGTTCCCAACAAGCCAGTCTTTTGCTTACCTCCATGTGGGGCTGACTGAAACTGCTGTTGGCAGGATCAGGGACCTTCTCCCAGACCCAGCGGGGCAGGACCTTGTGCCGCAGGTGGGTACACCTGGCAAGTAAGTAAGAGGGAAAGTACCTCTTACTTACTTGCCAGATACCCATGCCCAGGTTTCAGGGTGCAGGAATGTCACAGAGCCCTGGGGTGTCCCCTTACCCCAGAAGCTCAGCTACTGCCCAGCTGCCCTCCCCACCTGGGCAGAGAGACCCATGTGTCTGACAGCCTCACCTTCTGGAGGTGGCCAGCCTCATGCTATAGCCCATCAGGAGCAATCCCCACAGGAAAAGGACACCTGGCAGAATTTTCAACTTCAAGGTGTTATCTAGGGGAAGGAGCAGAACAGTTGGACACCAGGAGGGGAGAGAAGGGTCAGGTAAGGCTCACTGGTGGGCAGGACTTGAGTGAGGGCAGTGGATAACTAGGTGGGGCTTATAAATGGGTAGGGGATACATGTGGGGGAAATCTTGGGGTGGGAGTGGGGCTTGTGAATAGAGCAGTAATCAGTGGGAGGTCAAGGTCAGGGGTGGGTGAAAGGGTCAGATACACATATTGCCTGATAATCCACAGCAGTATTTAGCAGAATCAAAATGCATCATCAGCAGTCCCTCTGTCAAAAGATTGCTCACTCACTGAAGCCCAACAAATCGTTCTATATACCCTTCAAATGGAGCAGGTGCCTATGGCAGTGCCACCTTACCTGGTAGGTGAAGCCGGAGGCTGGGACCAGGTGGGCCCTGTCCTGCGATGGTAGATGCTGTCACCCATAGCTCACAGGGACCCCAAGGAAGGTCAGGCAGGGTGGTTTTCCGGGTGTTGCCACTCACTGGACACAGAGAGGTTGGGGAGGCAGGTCAAGTCCTACCTCAGGGCCTTTGCATGTACGTTCTTTGCAACATTCCCCCAGATATCCCTCCTTCAAGTCTTTGCACAGATGTCACCTCCTCAGGGAGGCCTTCTCTCACCCCATCACATACAAAATTGCACCTCGTTCATGACCCATCCCTTCTTCATTCTCTACCAGTACTCATCACCATCTGACATACTGTTTAGGCATTATTTACTTTGCCTATGCCTGCCTGTCCCCCATTAGAAAGTTAGCCCCATGAGGGCCATATTCTCTGCACCTGGATCATCCTGGCACATAGACTCAAAAATGATGTAAATTTGAATAAACAAAAGAATGAATGAGCACAGAACCCAGTGAAAGGAGACTCTGTAGACCAGGGGAAGTCATTTGGATATCCCAGAACTATTTTTGTTTACTTTTTTACTGAATTGCTCTTTTTTGTTTTTAAGCCAAAAGACGAAGTAGCTTTTTGGTTTGTTATAGGATTATAGGAGACATGAATATGGATCAAGACATATGTCAAAAAAAGAGTTCAAGCTAAGGCATCAGGTGAAAAATAAAGTTGCTAGACATCACAGTCATAAGATTCATGGACCAAACTATAGCCTATAATATGGTCCTGTTTTAATAATATACATGTATGTCTATTTATATACACATACATATATATTGTAAAATTATAAAAATTATATATATATATAATTTTAACCTAACCATTTATATATACATTTGCAAGGTACAATCATGGCAAAGAACTGTTAAAAAGTAGGCTTTATCAGTTAAAGACAAATTTGAAGCATTAATGCCCTTAGGGGTAAAATGACACCAAAACTCTAGGAAAAAAAAGTGGGGAGAATAAATTGAAACAAGATTGGCAAAATGTAGGTAATTGTTGAAGCTGGGTGGTGGGCACACGAGGATTTATTATATTCTTCCTACTTTTGTGTGTGCTTGAAATGTTATATAATGAAATGTTAAAATCTTAAAAAACCACAATTTTTATCTGTGTTAACATACACATGGGAACATCTAGAAGCTGTGTTGTCAATATCAGTGAAATAATAAAAATGTTGTTATTCTTGATGATACGGTCCAGGCATGTCCAGCCTGCAACCCAGGACAGCTTTGAATGTGGTCTAAAACAAATTCTTAAAACATTATGAGATGTTTTTGTTGTTTATTTATTTTATTATTATTAGACTTATTGGTGTGACTGATATTGGTTAACGAGAATTATGTAGATTCCAGGGGTACAGTTCTACAGTGCATCATCTGTATGTTGCATTATGTGTTCACCACCCAGTGTCAGTTCTCTTTCTATCACATATTTGACTCCCCTCCTACCCCCTGCCCCCTTACCCTCAGGTAACCACTAAACTATTGACTGTCCATGAGTTTTTGTTTCTTTGTTGCTTTCAGTTTTATATTCCACATATGAGTGAAGTCATGTGGTTTTTGGTTTTTTCTGTCTGGTTTATTTCACTTAGCATGATGATCTCCAGGTCCATCCATTTTGTTGCAAATGGCAATATTTCATCTTTTCTCATAGCTGAGTAATATTCCATTGTGTAAATGTACCACAGCTGCTTTATCTGGTCATCTATCGAAGGGCACTTTGGTTGTTTCTGAGATTTTTTTTGTGACTTATTTTAGCTCATCAGCTATCGTTAGTGTTAGCATAGTTTATGTGGGGCCCAGGACAATTCTTCTAATGTGGCCCAGGGAAGCCAAAAGGTTGGATACTGCTGATACGGTTCTTTAGTGTGTTAGCTTTTGTAAGAAAATTTTTGTAGTTAGAAAAAAGGGTAATAAAGATACTTTTAAAAAATAATTTGTGCTCAGAGTAAGAATTTAGGCTATACACAATTATATGGAAAAGAAAGAAAAATCGTACATAATCCTTCAATCCTGTTGACAATGAGGGCACTTTTCATATTTCTGCCTCTCCTTTGCTCAATGCTGGGTTTATTTTACAAAAATGGAACCATCCCACAGAGCTTTGAATCCTTTAATCTTTTTCATTTAATAAAATATGAAAGGCATCTTTCAATGTCAATAAATATAGATTGGAGTCTTCATTTTTAATGGTCAAATGACGGTCTATTACATTGGCAGCCAGCAGGGTTACTGTCCACTAGGGAACTGATGACATCACTTGTTTTCCCAGGGTCTGAGTGGGAACCAAAGGAACCCATCTGAGGACAAGGGGTGAGGTAGGCTGATGGGTGGGTCTTGTGGGAGCTGGGAGCAGGGAGCAGGAGGCAGGAAAGCTCACCATTCATGCAGACAGAAGGCCTGGTCCCACTCTGTGCACACACGGTGTAGTGGGTGAGATGGCCCCGAAGTTGGCGCCTTGGGACATCTCCCCACTCTATGGTGGGGGTCCCTGGGGGGTCATCTTGAAGTCGCCAAAGTGCTGGCCCTGCTGACGGTGCTGGGGAGAAAGTCAATGGGTCAAGGTGACTCGTAGTTCCAGGACCCTCCATCCTCCAGCCCCATCGCTTACCTAGTTCCTCCCTGAAACTCCAGACTGAAGGGGCAGGGTACAAGCCCCCAGGAGAGACTGCAGTCACTCTGATTCGGTAGGGAACTCCTCTTTCAAAACTCCCTGGGTCGGGAAAGAGCAAAGACAAGTTAGAGTTGGCTCCCTCTCCTCCACTCATTGCCTATGTGTTAGGAGCCTGCACGTGGGTCTCCAGAAGGACAAACTGAAATCAAGATCTGGAGCATAAGTCACTTATCTGGGAGGTCACCCCAGAAAACACCCAGAGGGGCAGTGGGGGAGCAAAGCAGAGAAAGAAAAACAGCCAGTAAAAGGTGCGTTGAAGAACTAAATTCCCGATGTGGGCAACGGAGGCTCACTCTGGCTGGCGACCTCTGGGAGGCAGCAGAGAACACACGCCTGAGACCCATTTCATTCAGGAAGGAGGGAGCTAGGGTAGTTACCTACCAACCCTCAATAGTCCTGCACCTGCAGCACCTTAACTCCCCGCACTCCCAGCCTGCAGCCCATGCAGGCAAACTGCTTCAGGGCCCAGAAAAAGTCCTCAGGCCAGGAAATGTAGGAGTTGAAGGCTGGGAAATGGTCAAACACAGGCTAGAAAGGGCACCCTAATACCAGCCATCAATGGTAAGTGAGGTTCCTGAAGTCCCTTCTCAAAACCTACTGCCACTGCATGGCCTTCCCCAACTGGGAATTTTCCAGAATTGAGGTTCCTCTTCTTTTGTCCCTGTATACTTATGGGTCTTGGGACTCTGTCCTACATTTCTCACTCAACGCCTTCTCACCCTCTCCCAATAGTTTACCCCAAGGAAGGACTCCCCATTGTCAAGCCCCAGCCCAGAACTAATTGCTGGACCTGAGGCCTGAGCATTTTAAGAGTCCCCGGACAATTCCACTTGGATGAGCATCTCAGATACAAACATATCAAATGAGTCCCCAAAATTTTCCAAGACTCCCCAACCAGAACCTGCCTGTTTCTCTCCTTTCCTCATTTCCCACCTTGTCCAGCCCTCATCATTCCCACTTGGACCAGTAAGTTCCCTCTCTTAGCTCTGGCTGACACCCCCAACACCCCAACCTAGGCTTCCCCACCACAGCAACCAGAGGGCACCTATGAGCACCTAAGTCAGGGCATGTCCCTCCTCTGTTCAGAATCCTCTGTGACTCCATCTCACTCAAACAAAAGCCAGTCCTCCCCGTGGCCCACAGAGTCTTGCATGCTCTGTCCTGTCACCTACTCCCATTCTCCCCATCACTCATTTCACTCCAGCCACACTGGCCTCCTTGCTAACACATCAACACATTGCTGCCTCAGGGCCTTCGCACTGTCCCCTCTTTTCCCTGAGACATCCCCATAGCTCCCTTTCTCACCTCCTTTAGGCCTTAGCTCAAATGCCATTTTCCCAAAGAGACCTTTTTAAACCTTTTTTTCTAAAATACCTACTCTCCCTCCCCTCCACCCTGATTTATCTTGCCCCAATTACATTACAGGTGAATTTATTTTTGTTTCCCTGGCTCCCTGGCTCCACAAGATGGTTGGCTCCATTAGGGTTAGGATGTTGCTAAGAGGGAGAGTAGAGTGATGGCTCAAGGTTTGGCTTTGGGAGTCTGACTATGTCATTTAAATCTTGGTTCTACCACCTACTTGCTGTGTGGCATTGGGCAAGTTGCTAACCACCCTGGGCCTTTCTCTTCATCTGTAAATTGAGCACAATAGCCAAAACCTATTTAATAAGTAAGTTTGAATGATGTAATGCTTATGGTAAATGCCAATAGACATCAGCTGCCATCACTGTGTACCAGTGCCTAGAACAGAGCCTGGCACACAGTGAGTGGTCAATGAATTATTACTTTAAGCATAACACTTTCTCCATCACCCTGCTCTCCAACAGCAAGGATGAGAACCCAAGCATACTGGGGTCTCACCTGGCAACAGAACACTAAAGTTCCCAGGGGGAAGCCGGACCCAGTTGAGATCCTCCAGGCGGTCCCCGTCTTCAGCCCAGTCTACCACGTGCTCCTGCAGCTCCTCGGACCCCTGCTGCCAAGTCACCAGCAGCTTTGTGCTCCCAGCAATATTGCTGACCACTACACCATGGGGGGCAGAGCCTGGACCTAGAGGGCAGGGAAGAGAAGTTCAGCTGTCCACTCAGGAGGTCTCCTCGTGAGCACTTCCAGGGAACTGAGTGGAGGAAGTTCCCAGCCTCTTACCCAAGCAGACCAAAGAAAGGTTGGTGAGAGGCTCCCAGCTTGTGGCATTGATGGCAGACACCACAGCCCATTCCGCGTGGGTGGGGATGGAGGAGTTACAGTAGGGAGTCTCCTCTCGGATTGACTCCTGACCTTTAACCTGGAACCAGACTCTATAGCTCATTTGCACGCAGTGACCTGGGGCCTGAGGAATGAGAGGAAGAAGGGGTTAATATCTCCCATTTATCAGACACCTACTGTGTGTCTCATGAGGTCACTTGATAAACCATTCAGTGAAATATTTTTGTTGACTCCACTTTACAGATAAGGAAGTTGAGACTCAGAGGGCTCGGTGACAGAGGTGGGGTTAGAATACAGTTCTAGGGTCAGGGAGAGGGTGAGGTGCGTGAAGAACCCAACCTGGGTGCAAAATTGAAGGAGGAGGATACCAAAACCCCAGTAATCACAATAAATTATATTTTAATCAATCAAAATTAGTGCAAAAAAACCCCCATAACAAACAAAATATCAAGATTTGAAGTAAAGACACCATCTGACCCTGCACATGTACAACCCTGCTTCACTTGCTTCATACTAGTCTGTCCTAGGCAGTTCTTAGGGACTTGGGAACTCCCCGTTATACAGAGGAGTAATTATATTTAGCAAAGAGGATGGTACCCTTCAAGGGGGATTTGGGGAAGTCTGTGTAAATTTTTTGGTTGCCTCAATGATTGGTATTTGATAGGTAAGAGTCAAGGATTCTACATTGTCCTAGAAACAAAAAACTGTTCCATGACCCTATGACTTTTGAATGCCATCCCCACTGGAAACTTCTGAAGATGAAAAACCTGTTTAATACTTCTTTTTTCTTTGTGTGTGTGTGTGTGTGTGTGTGTGTGTGTGTGTGTTTACTACTTTTAATGGATCCTAGAACTAGGAAAACATCATTTGGGGGGGTCTGATTTTAATATTCACTGAATTATTAAATATTCAGAACATGTGGGGACTTTCTAGACAGTTTTTATGATCAATCCTCAGCACAATCTATGTTTTGATCAAAGATTGTTTCAATGTGCCCTGCATCACCTCACTTCTTTGAAGTCCCTGGAAACTGGCTCTACGGCCTGGCATGTGGTTGACTTTGGTAAATGTCCTGTTTGTGTGTAGGAAGAATGCTTTTTTCTTTTCTTTTTTTTTAATGTGGGTAGTTCCCTGGCTGGGAATCGAACTGAGGCCACAGTGCTGACAGTGCTGAATCCTAGCCACTACACCACCAGGGAACTCCCAAAGAATGCATGTTCTGATGTTTCTTATGTGAGTCCGTTAAGTTGTTTGCTAATCACATGTTCAGATATTCTAGATCTTGTGATCCATCTGTTTGTTATGAAATTACTGAGAATGATGTGTTAAAACCTCCCACAATAGTTGTGGATTCATACATTTATCCTTATAGTTTTTTCAATTTTTGCTTTATGTATCTTAAAACCATGTTATTTGGTACATACAGATTTAGTACTCTTGCATCATTCTGGTGAACTGAATTTTTGCCATTGTATAGAACCTTATTTCCCCTTCATTTTCTACTGAATGTTATAATTAGAATACTATACTATACATTTTTTAGAACATGTGTATACCTGGGTTATATTATTTAGGTATTTCATTTCAGTATAGTAAAGGGGCATTACAAAGTATGTGTTATGAAACAGAGGCAATGAAGCTATAAATTGCTATTTGCAGACCAGCAAATCTCAGCTTTGTCACTTACTAGTTTATGTGGTTTTGGACAACCTCTCGTCTCATTTTTTTTTTCTCATCTGTAAAGTTAGTTAATATAAATTAGTATGTAGGTTAGGACCTGGCATATAGTAAGAGCTCCGTAAGTGTTATGTAATGGTTAAAATTAATGATCTTAGATTGCGTGGCCCAAAAAGGGATGGGCCCTATTGTTTTGCTCCTTGCCATATTTACTGTGAGCCAGGGCCTAGCAATTCCTAGAACATAGTAGTTACTCAACAGATTTAGATCAGTGAGGACTGTTGTACCCTTGGCTGTCATCTCATAATTCCCCACCTTTTTTTTTTTTCCATAATTCCCTTTTGAACTAGCATCTGAGCCCTTAGCACACTGTGCTATATTTTGTGGGGCTGATCTTAGTCTTGGTTCCAAATTTTTGCACCTGCCGTCTCCCTGGCCTGGAACACCTGCACCCATTTTCATGTCAACTCAGATCTCCCAGAAGTAGCTAACATTGGTGGAGGCCTGCTCTGTGCCCAGTCCTGGGCCAGGACCTCTCTGAGCATTCCTCTTCTTTAAGCTTTGAAGCAATCTTAAGAGGGCAGCACAGTAACCTCTGTCTTGTTTACACCATTGTTATTTGGGGGTTTCCTGACATGTGCAGGGAAATGTAACTGGTCTCTACAGCTCACCTTCCACAGAAGCAGGGATTTCTGTCCATCTTGTGTTCCACAGAGGTTCCCTGATATCCACACATCTTTTGGAGCTGGCAAGGATGAGGAAGGGGGCACAAATGAGAGGAGCATGAACGGACGGGCTTCGAGGAGGGAGGGGTAAGCCACGAGATCCTTACTAGAAGGTGGTGTCTGGAAGGACAGAATAGGGCTCCACTCGCCCCACAGATCCTCTTCTTTCTCCATTCGGCAGCGGCCAGACAACTCATAGCCAGTGGCTAGCTCCAGGTCCTGGATATCAACAGGGGTCAGAGGTATGGACTTCAGTTCCGTTTCCAGCTGTGGGAGAGACAAGGAGAGAGCAGTGAGTCCAAGCGCTGAGTTGACAGTACCTGACCTTATATGTCAGCAGGGTGGCCAACTGTCCTGCTTTGCCCAGGACTGAGGGCATTCTCAGGACATGGGAATTTTTTGGTTTTAAAACTGCGACAGTGGCTAGGTTTTGGCGATCTCACCACTGTGGCCTGGGTTTGCTTCCTGGTCAGGGAACCAACCAAAAAATAAATAAATAAATAAAAAATTGGGACAGTCCAAGGCAAAAAGAGACAAGTATGTCACTCTATGTGTCAGGTGTAGCAGTAGGTGGTAAATTCTATTATTATCCCTATTTTCCAGATGAGGAAAACTGAGGTCCAGAGAGGGGAAGTAACTTGCCTTAAGGTCACAGAGCTGAGTGCTGGAGCTGAGATTTGTACCCAAGCAGTCAGATTCCAAAGTCTGTATCTCAGCATTACTCTGAATAATCACAATGCCAACAACTCTGCTCTATATCATGGTATTTTGCATCAAAACATATGGTTGAGACAGTTGGTTACACCCAATATCCATTTTCCCCCTTTTCCTTCAGAAACCAGAACCTCTGAGTATCAGTTGGGAGCATGAGTATGAAGAATTAAGATTATATTTCCTAGCCTTCTTTATAGCAAAGTGAGACCTTGTGACTATATTCTGACCAATGAGATATGATACGTGCAACTTCAGGGTGCTCTTATAGTGTATGAGCAGGTCCCCACCATCTCCCTCTGGGGTCCCATTGCCCTGTTGTCTTCTACTTTCTTGCTGTGTGAGCATGGAAAAATTGCTTAACTTCTCTAAGGTTACGCTTTCCCAACTATAAAATAGAGATTTTAAAAGCATCTGCAATGTAGGGAGGTCAGAGGGGACTCATCAAGATAATCCATGTTGATTGCTAAGCCTAGGACCTGATGTATGGCAGGACTCAGAAATGTCAGCTGCTTTTATTAATTCTTTCTGAGTGGTGCTAAGTGCTGTTATTCTCATTCTAAGGTTAACATGCATTCATAAAAATGTTACAGGTGTATGTTGTTTCTCAAAAATTCCAAGTGAAATTTGGATTGGGACTGCAGGGAATTTATAGATATTTGTGTTATAGGGGTAATTTTTTAGTTGAAGAATATATGGATACAGGCCTTTTATGCAGACAAACTCCAGGGGTAGGCCCTTTGGATTGGGTCTCTGGTTTGGGGATGATACTCAGACTAGGGTGGGGGGACAGCACCCCTGACACTCACCAGGGTCCAAGCCATCTCCTCACATCTTCGGTAGTAGAACTGACAGACCAGGACCTTATGGGGTGGCCATGCAGGTGGGGACCACTGGACAGTGGCCTCCAAGGGGTCATCCTCTGAAAAGTCCACATCAGGGTCAAGTCGGGGGGCTTCTGGCTTCACTGAGGAAGGGAGGCCAGGGTGTATTGAGTGCGGTTCTCCAGGACCACCCACACCCCACAAAGCACCACCCCCTCCTATCTGTTACTTCGCGTCTCCAGGTTCACAAAGACTGGGGACCAGAGAGGCCGGCCTGCCTCAGTGCCCCAGACAAGGAGTTCATCAGATGTGGTGAACTGTTCCCGTGGGATGGTCACCCAGCTCTGCCCGATGGGTACTGCCACAGTCCAGGTTCTGTTGGAATGACTGTGAGGAGAGATGTGGGGATTAGATGACATGTACGTAGGGCTGGGTCTAAGCCATAGTAACAACTGTTCTGTCTGGGTTCAAATCTCAGCTCTTCTGCTTCAGAACTGTGTGACCTTGAGCAAGCAACTTAACTTCTCTGTGCCTCAGTTTCCCCATCTACAAAACTAGGGCAATAAAAGTACCTGCTAGAAGGGCTGGATAGGGGAGGGGAAGCAATGAGATAATAAATGGAACACGTTTTGAACATTGTTGGGTGCCCAATACATTATGTGAGCACTGGTTATGGTATTTATTGAGCATCTACTATGTATATGCTCTTTTACATCTATGCAACTATTTTGCCAGGCAGGCCCTGTTGTAGAAGCTGAGAATAGGACTATAACCAAAGCAGGCAAGGACCTGCTCTCTAGAGCTGGTGTTCCAATGGGAGAGGCAGATGAGAAACATAAATATGTAATGGATAGTGATATAAGCAATATAAAGAACAATCAGGCAGGGTGAAGAGGATGCAGTGTGATCACAGGGTGAGGAGTGACAGTGGTATTTTAGGAAGCGTGGTAGGCAAGGAGCTTTTAGATGAGGAGACATTTGAATAATGGCCTGAAGGATGTGAGGGTGGAACCACGCAGTACCTGGGGGAGAGCATTTTAGGAAAAGAGAATAACCAGTGTGAAGACCCTAGAGTCACCTGCCTGTGTCTGAGGAAGAGTGAGGAGGCCCATGTGGCTACAGTGGTGACTGAGGGGAGAGGGGGAGGAGGCCAGGGTAGGGAGGTAACAAGCAGGTGGTGCAGGTCCTGGTGGGCCACAGGAAGGACTGGCTTTCTCCCTGAATGAAGTAGGGGCCCTGAAGGACCGTGAGCAGAGGAGGGACTCACCCTGATGCAGACGTTTACAGGTGCTGTCTAGATGCTGGAGGGGAGAAGAGACTGGGGCTGAAGGTGAAAACCAGAGCCCACGGAGGAGGTGACTGCACCATCCGGGCCAGTGATGCTGTGGGCTGCACCAGGGTGGGTGTGAGGAGTGGCAGATTCTGAATAACAGTGAAGGTGGGCAGGCAAGGCTTGCTGATGGATCAGATGTGGGTGAGAGAGAGGAGCTAAGGATATTCCCAAGGATTGGATTTCAAAGGTTCAAAACAAGGCCTTCGTAAAGAAGGAAAAGAAAAAGCAGAAACACGGGTGTTGGTGAAGATGCTGAGAAATTGGAGCCCTCATACATTGCCAGGGAAAGGAAAAGGTTGCAGCTGCTGTAGAAAAGTTAGTGCTTCCTCAAAAACTTAAACACAGAATTATCATATGATCCAGCAGTCCCACTCCTGGGTATATACCCACAAGAACTGAAATGAGGATTCAACAACTTGTACATGCATGCTCATAGCAGCGCCAGTCACAGTCGTCAAAAGGTGGAAACAGCTGAAATGTCCATCAACAGAAGGATGAAGAATGGAATATTACTCAGCCAGAAAGAGGAATGAAGCTCTGATGCGTGCTACAACATGAATGAACCTTACGCTCAGAGAAAGAAGCCAGTCACAAAAGGCACATTGTGTATGATTCCAGAACAGGTAAATCCATAGAGACAGAAAGCAGACTGGTGGTTGCTAGGGGCTGGTGGAGGGAGAGTGGAGAGTGACTGCTAATGGGGATAGAACTTCCTTTTGGGGTGATGAAAATGTTTTGGAACTAGATAGAGATGGTGGCTGCACAACATTGTGAACATACTAAAGCCACTGAACTGTTCACTATAAAATGGTGAATTTTGGGAGTTCCCTGATGGTGTAGTGGCTTAGGGCTTTGGCACTGATGCTGTCAGCGCAGCGGCCTGGGTTCGATTCCCAGCCAGGGAGCTACCCACATACCACAAAAAAAAAAAAAAAAAGGTGGATTTTATGTTATGTGAATTTCACCTCATTACAAAAAGGGGGCAACCTTCTCTACCTCCCCCACCCTGTACCAATGAAAACTAGGGCCCCCTTCCAGAGATGGCTGATGGTGATGTTTGCACAGCAATGTGAATGTACTTAATGCCACTGACCTGTGCACTTAAAAATGGTTGAGAAAAAAGTTTGTAAATGTTATGTGTATTTTACCACCATTAAAAAAAAAAAAAGCCAGCCCTCCACCCTTCTTCCCTTTCAACGCCCCTTTTACTGTTTGCTCACTTAGCCAGATTTGGAAGAATTTGAGTTTCCAGGTGTGAGTCATCCTGAAGGAATACCAGTCACCCCTCAGCCTGGGGGCCCCACAAGGCCAATATTTCTGCCTCTCTCAATATTTCTGCAACAGACCACATGATCTCTTCCTATGCTCAGAGTGGTTAAGCTACTTGCCTAAGGCCACACAGCAATAAAACAACTTCTAAGTATTAAGTATTTTCTCTTTGCTAAGGAACCAACCCTGGGAGGCAGGTTTTATTTCTTATTGTCATTTGAGAGAGGAGCAAAGGAGTCTCAGAGTGGGAAAGTGACTGGTCCTGGGTAAAGCAGCAAGGAAATGGGGGAAACTGGAATTATTCAAGGACTTTGAGAGTTGGGGAGGACTGGGCGCCAAGACTCCTGGGTCCTCTCAACTGGAGAAGGCTGAGACCTAAGCAGCCACCCCTCCAAAGACTGTTTCCCCAAACTGTCCCATTGTACTCACTACTTCTGGCTCTGGAGGTGCAGCGTGGAGGGGGCTCCCGGGTCCCTAAGAGTCTCCCACGAGCAGTTCAAATCGCCCAAGGGTCCAACTCCATAGCACTGCAGGGACCCAGGGCTGCCTGGAGATGGAGGAGGTAGGGTCCCTGGGAAGGGGGTCAATTTCCCCAGCTGCCTGCACTGTCCAGAACCTGACTCTCCCCAGCTGTAGAGGGCGATCCAGGTCCCTTACGGAAGTGAGCAGCTGGAGGGGGGCGCTGGGCACCCCTACCCAGGCTTTAGGCGTAACTCCTCCCCTCCCTCTGCCAGCCACATCCTGTTACCACCCTAAGAGCCCCTACCTACTCCCAACCCCCACCCCGCGGTTCTGGCTTTCATCTCCTGCCGCCCATCCTCCACTCCTTTCTTCACCCGTCCCTGCCCAGGGAGGAACAGAATGGCATCCAAGCCTCTGTCATTCATTCCATGAACTTGGGGTTTGCCCTGAAAGATTTGCACTTTAAGGGCGAGCGCGCGGTGGATCGCCCGACACGAGTTCGCTCCAGAACTTACCCTGCGGACGTGTCCAGTGGAAGAGCAGCACCAGCAAAGGCAGCAGCGCCAGCGCTGGCCTTGGTCGTGGCCGGCAGGGGGCGGCCCGGGTCCCCCGCATGGCGTCCCCAGTTGCCCGTCCGGCCTGGCCCTGCCAGGGCCCGGCGGCCGCACCGCGCGCCTTGCTCTCTGAGTCCTGCGCCCGAGCGGCGACGGGAAGCGGAGCCACCCCTCTCAGCCGCCTCCGCACCTTGCGCTCGGGTCCCACCCCTTCCCCGTGACGGAAAGTCCCCAGGGGGTGGGGGAGTGAGGAAGCGGCCTGGGGCGTGTGGGAGAGGGGCCTGAGGGAGGGCGGGACCGAGCTCCCATGAAACTGCACTCCTCCCATTCTCCCCAACAACACGCGCGCACACACGCTGCAGAGTCCTTTGGAACTTTTATTATTGATTGGGGTTGGAGAAGGTTCTGATCCTTCCCTATACCCAGCCTCTCACCCCAGGATATGAAGGGAACCCAGGGGTCCTGCCACCAACCCTGGGGTCCACAGCCATAGAACCCCAGCAGGTGGGGTTGGAGGGAGAGGGGCTGGAAGGTAGGAAAAACGGAGTGAGCAAAGCCTGGGCTAGAGCAAAAGCATTGTTTGGGCTGGCCAGGGGACAGTGGCCACAGTTGGGGCAGGAGAGTCACAGTTTAGGCAAGGACCTCAGTGTGGCTAGTTTGAGTAGAGTAGGGGCACCATTGCACAAGGGACAGTATAGTCCAGACAAAGGCATGGTATCGGTTGGGGAGAGGTCAGGGGTCATGATCTGGGGTACCCATTGGCCAAGTAGGGGTACAGCTTGCTCAAGGTCAAGATATAGACTGGTTGAAGGTCGGGGTCGTTTGAGGGGACTTGGAATCCATAGTGCCTGACATCCGTAACCTGATGCATGAATGTATGAGGGGCCAGACAAGTGCCAAGGATGCCCCATGATACCCATGGTCACCCAGTCCCCTTGTCTAGCAGAGGCTGCTGATTTCACTCTTGCTGCAACCCCACTTGCAGCAGTTGCTGGAGAGGCCAGCCAGGATATCACGGCTGCCCCGCAGAGTCCCTGGGGTTCCCTGCCAGCCAGATAGGCCCCCATAGAAAGCCTGAGGGGACTTGGTGAGGGCCAGCCACTCGCTGGAGGCTACTGCCCCATCCAGCTCTCTGTCTGCATCAGGGTCTGCATCTGGGAAGGCATCCCCTGCAAAAGATGAAAAGAGTTAGTGCTAGAGGGTTCCCTGGCGGTGTAGTGGCTAGGCTTCAGCACTCTCACTACCATGGCCTGGGTTTGATTCCCAGCCAGGAAACTAACCCCCCAAAAAGTTAATGCTTGGGGCTCAGCTTCTGTCACACCTAGAGACCTGGCTCCTGGTTGGTCCAGCATTTTTCTGTTCCTGTGACACAGCCTTGTGGTTAAAGGTTTGGATTCCACTCAGGCTTGGATTTCAGCTTTGATGGGCAGATTATTCAACCTCACTGAGCTTGACTTTCCTCTCCTGCCATTTATTTTCCCTTACTCTGTATTTATGGAGGACCTGATGGTTAAGAACATGCATTTGGGAACCAGACTGACTAAACACCAATCCAGATTCTCCAAATTATAATCCTGAGCAAGAGACTTTACTTCTCTGGGTCTCGGTTTCCTTGTCTGCAAAGTGAGGAAAATAGTAACTCCTACCTTCTAGGGTTTTATACCAAGTAGGTGAGTTAATTAATACCCATTACAAAAAAAGACTTAGAACTGTGTCTGGCACATGATAAGCACTCAAAATAGCACTGAGCATTTATAGAGCACTAACTATGTGCCAGACACTCTTTTAATGGCTTTCGTGGATTAACTCCTTTATTCCTCTCGATGACAACCCTATGAGGTGAGTGTTATTATTATGATCCCATTTTCCAGAGAAGAACACTGAGGCCCAATTCATAGAGGAACTGCACAAGAACACACAGCACACAGCTATTGATTTGCAGGACTGCTCTTTGATCCCAGGCAGCATGTCTTCTAGGTCCACATTCATAGCATGATCGTCATTATCATCATCATGAACATCTCTTTTTTTGTCAGACCACTACCCTTTAGAAAAAAGACTAGGCACCCTGCCTCCCACTTGAACCCAGACTGAGCCCCCTGCTCAGCTTTGATTGTGTCCTTATCTGTTTTGATTAATTTTTGCCATTGAACAACCTGGCAGGATGCAAGGACTATGCCTCCCATTTGCAGATAAAGAGGATCAGAGAGTGAAAGCAACCTGCTGAGAGGGTCATCCACTAGGTGGCCGAATCGGGCCTTGGACACACTGTACCCCTCACATTACCTTCCCCAAGGGGTCACAAAGCACTTCAGTGTCAACATCTGAATGGTGTTCACCTGGAGTCATGTAAGCAGCAGCCTTGCTCAGCACTGGACTGGACACATAGCAGGTGCCCCAGAAATAGTCGTCTGTCCTCTGACTTTTGCCGGTGGAGCTGGCTTGCACACCCCGCCCCGCCCCCATCCCAGGTTTGCAGCTGGGCCAACTGGCCAAAAATGGACCAGTCTCGCCATCTGCAGGTTGTAGGGCAGGGACTCGTCTTGGCGCCTGGTTTTATTTCTGTCCCTGGCTCCTTGGGCCCACCCCATGACCCATCCCTCCCATCACCCCCCACACACTACCTCCCCAGCCTCACCCATCCCTCCGTGAACCAGGATGTTCGACCGCCTCCATCGGGATCCCCCGCAGGTGAAGATGACTGCCCGGATGAATTCCCGTCCGCAAAGCTTCACTCCAAAGGGTGCTGCCCGGGCCTCGGTCTCCAGCCTCAGTTCCCCAGCCAGCACCCACATGGCTAGCAGCAGCAGCAGCCGGCGCTTGGCCATGCTGGGTAGGGATGCCTGGGACGCGAGAGTGGGCACAGTGAGGCAGTTTCCCGGGGGTCAGTGCCTCTGCTGCCTCCTGGTCCCCCATTTATATATTCTGGCTCCCCTGTCTGTCGAGGCGGAACCAAATGACCTCCTTTATCTCTTCCAGCAGAGGGGAGGCAGGCATGCTGCCCCCACCCTGACCTTTTCCATTTCCTTGACCAAGCGATAACCTTTTGCCAGGGACAGGATGACGTGGCCGGCTTACTGTCATCTTCAACAGAAAGAGGCAAGGCCTTGATTCGGCAGAAATCAGGAATCCAGATGCCCACCAGACCAGGAGAGAGGGTGCAGCCAGACCCCACACACACTTCATAGAGCTGGGGTCCCGGAGCTCCTCTGTAATAATAAAAATGATTGTGAGCCCTTACACAGTATGGGCTGTGGGGCCAGGCACTGCTGTTAAGTATTTTATATTTGTGTAATCTATTTAATCCTCCTGAAGACCTAGAATAATGGTTCTCAAACTTCAGCAAGCCTCAGAATCTCCTGGAGGGCTGTTAAAACCCAGATCACTGCACTCACCTGCAGTGTCTGAGAATCTACATGGGCAACAAATAAATTTCCAGGCTATGTTGATACTGCTGGTCCAGAAACCACACTTTCGAGAGCCACTGGACTATGAGATTAGGACTACGATGATCCCAACAGTACAGATGAGGAAACTGAGGCACAGAGCCATGACATAAGATGCCCAAGGTCAGCTAGTAAATGCAGGTGGGGGGAATTGGAACAGAGCCATCAGGACCTAGAATCATGGTCTCCAAGTGAAAATTTTTAAGGATTAAAAATATACATGTGAGTTTGAGTGAAGCGAGCGAGCTGAAAGGTTGTGTGGTAGCGCTTGCAGCGTGACTGACCAATGCACTGAAGAGCAGGTTACAGAATTCAAAGCAGCATTTTCACTATTTGACAAGGATGGTGGTGATGGAACTATAACAAGAATTGGTAACTGTAATGAGGTCTCTTGGGCAGAATTCCACAGAAACAGTTACAGGACATGATAAATGAAGTGGATAGCGATGGTAACAGCACAGTTGACTTCCAGGAATTTCTAACGACGATGGCAAGAAAAATGAAAGACCCAGACAGTGAGGAAGAAATTAGAGAAGCATTCATGTGTTTGACAAGGACAGTGATGGCTGTATTAGTGCAGCAGAGCTCCGCCATGTGATGACAAACCTTGGAGAGAAGTTAACAGATGAAGAGGCTGATGAAATGATCAGGGAAGCAGATATTGATGGTGATGGGCAAGTAAACTATGAAGAGTTTGTACAACGGTGACAGCAAAGTGAAGACGTTGTACAGAATGTGTTTAAATTTCTTTTTTTGGTTTTTTTGTTTTTTGGTTTTTTTTTTTTTTTTTGCTTTTTTTTGGTATGTGGGTAGCTCCCTGGCTGGGAATCAAACCCAGGCCGCAGCACTGACAGTGCCAGCGCCGAAGCCTTAATCCACTACACCATCAGGGAACTCCCTAAATTTCTTGTACAAAATTGTTCATTTGCCTTTTCTTTGTAACTTATCTGTAAAAGGTTTCCCCCTACTATCAAAAATATGCATGTATAGTAATTAGGACTTCATTCCTCCATGCTTTCTTCCCTTATCTTACTGTCATTGTCCTAAAACCTTATTTTAGAAAATTGATCACGTAACATGTTGCATGTGGCTTACTCTGGCTATATCTAAGCCCTTATGTGCATCTGAACTTAGATGGAGTTGGTCAGTGAGGAAACATCTAGGTTTTATGCCTTTTCTAACTAAAGTGGTTTTCTTTAGGACCTGTCAGCATGTTGTTGAAGGGTGGAGTTGTAACTCTGCATGGACTATGGACAGTCAACAATATATACTTAAAAGTTGCACTATTGCAAAACGGGTGTACTATCCAGATACTCATACGCTATTTTTTTTACTACTGGTCCTGTACCAGAAACCTTTTCTTTTATTGTTACTTGCTTTTCAAACTTTGTTTAGCCGCTTAAAGAAAATCTGCTTATGGCACAATTTGCCTTAAATCCATTCCAAGTTGTATATTTGTTTTCCAATAAAAAATTTTACCCCCCAAAATATACATGTGGTCAGAGTTTTGCCAGATGAAAAGCGTTCTGGAGATGGATGGTGGTGATGGTTGCACAACAGTGTGAATGTGCTTAATGCCACTGAACTGAGTACACAAAAATGGTTAAATTTATGTTACATTTATTTTTCCACAATTACGAATAATAATTTTAAATGTTTAATTAATATCATATACATAGAGGAGACGTGACCGCTGGGAAATGTTTAACAATGGGCTCTCCAGAAAACACTGATTTGTAGCAATTGTCAGTTTCTTGTCAATTTCTGGCCACCAGTGTGATGTCTGTGTGATGTCCCCAGATTTCTGGGAAGTTAAAAATCTGTTCTCATAAGTCAATATAGCTGGCTCCAGGACACCACTGAAAGATGAAAAACATACATGTGCAATTTAAAGAATCATTTTAAACAGGACACTGGCTCATCATCACTCAGATCAGGAAATAGGACGGTGCCAACACCACAGTTAGTCCCTTTACCCCGTATCCTCCCTGGTCACAATCCCTCCCTTCCCCCAGAAGTAACAGCCATCCTGACTTTAGCCATCATCCTGTCTTGGCTTTTCAGACAGTTGGAACACCAACACGTGCCTCTCCAAAACGGAGAGCTGAGTCGTCTTCTTTCTTTTCTTTCCTTTTTTTCCTTTCCGTGGTCTAACAAATGAAGCCTTTTACCTCATATGCAGAAAAGTACATAGTTCATAAGTGGACCCCCGGAAGAATCTTCACAACTGGAACACATTTCTGTAACCACCACTCAAGTCCAGAAACAGAACATTCTCAGCCTCTACCCGCAACAGGGCAATGGCGCTTCACCATCTGGGAGGAAGAACATGGAAGAATTGGTGAACTTATGTTAAACGATAATAAAAATACAAAAAAATTGATCAATACTTTGGCTGAGGTACTTTGAAGCTCTGCAAAGTTGCTGTTTCCCATTCAAGTTCACCTACGACATTTACATTCATTGGTGGACCATGTGTGTGGAAATTATTACTGTGGTGTTTGCTCGTTAGTAATTTCCCATGTAGCTCATTTCTTCTACATTTACTGTTATTTATAATTTGGAACTCTTCCTTACGGAGTTCCATTTCCATCGATTTGTTTGTTTAAGCATTTCTTTGTAACCATATGGACTCATGAACAATTATTTTGGTGTTTGGGTTTATAATCCAGTATTTTGTTGCCTAAATTGCTTCAGCTTTGACCACTGGGAGCTTTTTCAGTTGGTCCCCTTGTAAACATTTTATTTCAGGCCCTGTTCTGTTGAAATGATTCCATTTTTTTGCTGTTTGTTTGTTTTTTTGTTGTTGTTTTAGCACTTCTTTACTTTCTGGTACCATGAGATGTTCCAGGCTCATCTTGTGTTTTCCCCACCCGTGTCCTAGAATCAGCCATTTTCTCAAGGAACGTAGGTTCCTTTTATCAGAAAATGGCATCGGAAAACTTAGGTGTGGGTGCTGGATGTGCTCATTGCTATTAAGGGTGGTGTTGAGGTTGTGTTGTTGCTTCTAGACCCTCTCAGCTGATAGCATTACTTTTTTTTTTTTAATATTGAAGTAAAATTCATATAAAATAAATCATTTAAAATGTTACATGTACATTACATACGCACACATGTTCATAGCAGCACTGTTCACAACAGCCGAAAAGCTGAAACAACCCAAATGTCCATCAAAAGATTAATGGATAAACAAACTATGGTCCATCCATACAATGGAATATTACTCAGCCATAAACAAGAATGAAGGGCTGATACATGTTACAATGTAGATGAACCTCAAAAATGTTACAATGGGGGGTTCCCTGGTGGTGTAGTCGCTAGGCTTCGGCACTCTCAATGTCATGGCATGGGTTCGATTCCCAGCCAGGGAACTCCCCCCCACAAAAAAAAATTACACTGAGTGAAAGAAGCCAGACACAAAAGGTCACATACTGTATGATTTCATTAATATAAAATGTCCAGAACAGGCAAACCCATGGAGATAGGAAACAGATTAGTGGTTGCTAGGGGTCGAGAGGAGGGAGGAATGGGGAATAACTGCTACTGGCTCTCCCTATGGGGTGATGAAAATGTTTTGGAACTAGACAGATGTGATAGTTGCATAAACTTGTGAAATACTTAATGCCACTGAATTGTTTAACTTAACATGGTTAACTTTATGTTATAACAATTTCACCAAAACAACAGCAGGGTCTCTGGTGATGGGCAGAGTTGGGTTTGAATCCCATCTCTGTTTCTTTCCTGCTGTGTGACCTTGAGCAAGTCACTTAACCTCTTTGTGCCTTGGTTTCCTCCCCTGTAAAACAGGAAGTATTCGATGAGTATGTCAAATTCATAAAACAGCCTATGGCACACAGTAAGTTCTGCTTAAATGTTATTTCTACATGACACATTCCCTTTGGATTGGAAATTCATTCCTTTGTCCTTTCCTTCATGACAAATTCCTGGCCTTGCTTGCCCCCTTTGAATGTCTCGGGCCAAGGGCCGTGTTCCAAAAGGCAAGAGTTATATCTGATTGTCCTGCTTTGAAAGGGCTGATGAATAATATGCTCTCCCCCTCTGCCTTTTCGCTCAGCAACTCTCTAGGGATGCATCCTCCTTCCCCTTCATCTGTATCCCCGATGCCTAGCACAGGGGCTGGCGAAGAACAAACACGCCAGGAAATTTTGCTGCCTGACTGTTCAACTTTAACTGGCTGGCCTAGAACCAGGAGCCTCTTTTGTGCCTCACACAGAATCAGAGTTTTGAGCCCAACATAGCTAGGTTCAAATTCCGGTTTCTGTGACCTTGAGCAAGGTTTACTGGGCAGGCAGAGATAATAGGCGTTTCTACTTTGTGGAGGCTGTTTGGGGACTATGGTGAGATTATGTAAAGTGTTCAGCACCCTGCATGGCACACAGTTAGTGCAGTGGATTGAATGGTGCCCTGCAGAAGGACAGGTCCACGTCCTAACTCCTGGGATCTGTGAATGCGATCTTTAGAAAAAGGGTTTTTGCAGATATAATTGAGGACTTTGAGATGAAATCATCTTGGATTACCTGGGTGGCCCCTAAATTCCATGACAAGTGTTGAAATTGCAGACAGAGGAGTTCCCTGATGGTGTAGTGGCTTAGGGCTTCGGCGTTGGCGCTGTCAGCTCTGCGGCCTGGGTTCGATTCCCAGTCAGGGAGCTACCCACATACCAAAAAAAAAAAAAAAAAAAAAAAAAAAAAAAAAAAAAAAAAAAAAAAAAAAAAAAAAAAAAAAAAAAATTAGAAATTGCAGACAGAAGCAACAAGACCATGTGAAGACAGACAGAGAGACTGGAGGCGAGTGGCCAAAAAGGCCACATCATGCCTGGAGCTGCCAGAAGCTGGGAGAGACAAAGGATCCTACCCTAGAGCCTTGGGAGGGACTGTGGCCCGGTTGACATCTTCATTTTGGACTTCTGGGCTCCAGAATTGTGAGAGAATAAATTTCCATTTCTGTAAGCCACCTGGTTTATGGCAATCTATTATAGCAACCATATGGAAACTAATACATAAGACTTAGGAAATGTTACGTGCTACCCCTATCATTATTATTTCATTATCATCGTTATTTTGGTCAGCACAAAAATGCATCAAAATCTTACTAATCCCAAATAAAGCCCCTCTCTCCATTCTTTTTTTTTTTTTTTTTTGCTTTTTGGTATGTGGGTAGCCCCCTGACTGGGAATCGAATCCAGGCCGCAGCACTGACAGCACCAGCGCCGAAGCCTTAAGCCACTACACCACCAGGGAACTCCCTCCATTCTTTTTAACTAATTTTACTTTTGAATAGTTAAAACACGTAGGTGTATCAAGAAACAAAAAGTGTAAGAGGGTTTACACTGCAGAATCTCCCATCCCAAGGCTCAGGTTCCCTACTTTTCCCCTTGGGTAACCCACTGCTCTTGATTTCCAGAATTTCTGTGCACATTTACAAACAAATATAAATATAGGTCCTTAGCCCTCCACCCCCGCTTTTACATTAAAGGTAGCATTAAAACCTTTTTTGGTAGTTGTGGTAAAATAGACATAACATAAAATACAGCATTTTAGCCATTTTTAAGTGACCATTTCGGAGGCATTAGCGCATGCGCATTGTCAAACAAACATTCCACCATCTATCTCCAGAAAATTTTCATCTTCCCAAACTGAAACTGTGCCTCCCTACCTCTCTCCTTCCAGCTCCTGGAAACAGCCATTGTCCTCTCTCTCTCTCTGGATTTGCCTATCCTAGGTACTTTGTGTAAGTAGAATCATACAGTATTGTCCTTGTGTGTCTAGCTTCTTGCACCTGCCATAATGTTTCATGGTTTATCCATGTGGTAGCATGAGTCAGAATTTCAATTCAAGATAGCATGTTTTACACATTCTTTTGCACCTTATCTATTTTTTTTTTCACTAAACAAATGCTAGGGATCTTCCTTTACCAAACTCTCTTTATGCATCCTTGTTATTTTCCTACAGCTACATAGTGTTCTGCTTATGTAGACGCCCCACAGTTCATTTCACTCCCAGAGACCAATATTTTTCATCTGCTTGTTCTTAGGCTAACACGGCAGTGAAGAACCTTGTACAAACATCATTTCACATATATGCAAGTGCATCTGTAGATAAGTCTGGGTCGAAGACTGTGTGCATTTGTAATTTTTACAGATATTGCCAAATTTCTCCCTTTGGGGGTTAGATTAATTCACACTCTTAGCAATGGATGTCCTGTTTCTCTACAGTCTCACTAACAGAGTGTGTATCAACTTCTGGACTTTTTCCAGTATGACAGGTGAAAAGTTGTATTTCCAGGTAGAAAAAATGTGCATTTCCCTCATCACAAGCGAAGCAGAGCATATTTCCATATGCTTAAGATCTATTTATAGTTTTCTTTTTCCTCTATGGTCACCTTTCTTGCCCATTATTCTTTTGGGTTGTTGATCTTTTTCTTCTTTGTTTGTAAGAGTTCTTTCTATATTAACCTCTGGTTATGAAATGAGTTGTAAATAATTTCCCTGGTTTGTAATTTTTGAATTAATGACTATAAATACTTATTGAAAGTTTGATACATGCCTGCTTTTGCACTAGGCATTTTAACCATACTATCTCATTTCAACCTTACTAACGTAGTTTTCATCTCTAATGACTATAGCATACATTTCTGAAAAATAAGGACATTTTCCCACATAATCGTAAAACTATTTTCACACCTAACAAAATATACAATCATTCTTCAGTATCATCTTATACCCAGTCAATATTCAAATTTCCCTGAATCTCCAAAATGTCTTTTTGGTGTTGGTTTAGAGTAGCACAGGCCAATAGAACTTACTCTGATAAAGGAATGTTCGTATCTATGCTTTCCAATATGGTAGCCACTAGCTACATGGGACTGTTAAGTGTTTGAAATGTGCCAAGTACAAATGAGGATCAGAATTGTTCATTGTATTTAACTTTAGTTACTTTTAGTTTTAACAGCCATATGGAAAATTACAGGTCAATATCTGATAAACACAGATACAAAAATCCCGAACAAAACATTAGCAAACCAAATTCAACAGCACATTAAAAGGATCCTACACCATAACCAGTGGGATTTATCCCAAGGATGCAAGAATGGTTCAACATCCACAAATCAATGTGATACACTACATTAACAAATGAAGAATAAAAATCATATGATCATTTCAAGAGATGCAGAAATAGCATTAACAAAAATTCAACATTCTTTCATGATAAAAATCTCTCAACAAACTGGGAACAGAGGGAACGTACCTCAACATAATCAAGACCACATAATACAAGCCCGCACCTAATATACGCAATAGTGAAATGCTAAAAGCTTTTCATCTAATGGCAGGAACAAGACAAGGATGCCCATTCTCCCCACTTTTGTTCACTGTAGTACTGGAAGTCCTAGCCAAAGCAACTAGGCAAGAAAAATAAAAAACATCCTTTTCCTTCCAAAATAGCTACATAGGACTAGTGGCTACAATATTGGACAGTGCACATTTAGAATCTGGCTTCCTGACCCAAATGCATCTCATATCTACTCACTGTCTTCATTCCTCACCTCCCACATGGCTCTCAGCCTTTTGCAATATGACATCTGCCCCCCAAATGGCAGTGAACCCAAGTCTCACCCAACCCCACCTCTCCTCAACCTCTATCATACCTTTATCACTATAGTCAACACGCTCATTGGTTTCATTTTCACACCTTCCATCCCAGATCCCCAATTCCTTGCCTCTTCTGAACCACTGCCAGCATCTCTAAGAATATCTACCTGTGGTCAGATAGATATTCTTGAAGGACAGGATGTATCATTTTATATGCTTATAGGAGTAAGCTTCAATTGTCACAATGATATTGTATACTAAACCTCCATCTGCATCCTTTCTTTCTTTTTTTTTTTTTGTTATTATATTTTTAATGTGGGTAGTTCCCTGGCTGGGAATTGAGCCCAGGCTGCAGCATTGACAGCACCAAAGCCTTACCAGTTACTCCACCAGGGCACTCCCCATCTGTATCCTTTTAGCTCAGTGATACATTGTGTTTTAAGAGAGTCAAAGCACTTATTTATTTCCTTCAGCTTTTTTCAACAATGGGGGTGGGGTGGGGGAGGATAGGTTGACACACGTTCATGAGCCCAATGCTTTTTCTCTAAAAGCCCAAGTATTTAGAAGACTACCTCTCAGAAGTTAATTCCGGGAGTTCCCTGATAGTGTAGTGGCTTAAGGCTTCGGCGCTGGCGCTGTCAGTGCTGTGGCCTGGGTTCGATTTCCAGCCAGGGAGCTACCCACATACCAAAAAGCAAAAAAAAAAAAAAAAAAAAAAAAAGAAATTAATTCCTTTCTTTTTCAATCTTTTTTTTTTTTTTTTTTTGGCATGATGAATAGATTTCCAAGATTGTCTTAACTCAACAAACCCCGGCTTGCAACATAGTTCTTATTTTGGAGGGAAACGTATTTCTTAAAACTTGTTTGAGTGGGTATTGTCCCCTGACCTTCCATTCCATTTTGTCCATGGATATATCTGCACAGTGTTTATATAGCAAATATATGTAGTTTTTCTTTTACCCTACTGTGTACAGTTTGAAAAGTTTGTTCAAAGAACCAGCCCGCTAATCATTCACATATCATGTACAATAAGCAGAAATGCATTCATTAGCTTTATGATGAACTGCCAGCCTAACAGAAGGACATCTTGTTTGCATTGCAATGAACCAAGTGTCAGATTCTTATTTTGTTACTCACTGGGATAGTTTTTAATTAAATTAATTAATTCAGCAAAATTCTGTGGAAACCTCTTGATCTTGCCACTTGAGTCAGGGGCAAGGTTGCCTTATTTTAAAATGCTATCCTGGGAGTTCCCTGGTGGCATAGTGGCTAAGGCTTCAGCACTGTCAACGCTGTGGCCTGGGTTTGATTCCCAGCCAGGGAACTACCCACATTAAAAAAAAAAAAAAATTGCTATCCTATCTGGATTTCACCCCATCAGCACTATATTTTTATTTATTTATTTTTGGTTGTCTTCTTCTTCTTCTTCTTTTTTTAGAGATGAAACAAAGAGTTTATCGAAAGAAAGTACACTTCAAAGAGGTAGGAGTGGGCCTGAGCAGGAGTGGCTCAAGGGCCTGGAATATCAAGCCGAAAAGTTCACTCCTAAGAGGTAGGAGTGGGCTTGAGCAGGAAAATGGCTCAAAGAGCCTCATCTTCCAATTACATTTGACATGCAATATTGTATTGGTTTCAGTTGTACAGCACAGTGATGAGTCATTTATATAACTTACTAATCCTCATTCCGATACATCTGGTTCCCTGCTGACACCATGCACTACATTTTTAAAGAGCTTTGACTGTTGCCATAGTATTCTATATCATCCAACCTTCTCATTTCATTTTTCTAGTCCCCTAGGAATGGACACCTATGTTGCTTCCAACTTCCTATCTCAATGGACATCTTTATCTATTGCAAAACTTTCAATGAGTATAAAAACTTGGAACAGAACTGCCAAGTCATAGTTCTCCCAATTTAACAAGGAGCCAATACCTGGTTTAAACAAGAGAGAATGTTTGCCTCTGCTGGTGGACAGACAGCTTGGGGACCCAGGGTCCTTTTGTCAGTTGTTCCACCATCCTCCAGGGCAGTATCTCCAGGGACATTTGGCTGTGTCTGGAGATACCTTTGGTTGTCACATCTGATGAGGGGGTGTGCCACTGACATCTAGAGGATGGTGGCCAGGGATGCTGCCCAATATCCTGCAATGCACAGGACAACTCCCCACCCCCCACGACAAAGAATGATTTGGCCTCAGATGTCAATGGTGCTGACCTAGAATAGTCCTCACTCTTTTGTTTCATCTGACTTGTTGAAGAGATTGGGATGGTTGTCCCATAGTACAACCCATCCTCTGGATTTGTCTGTTGCTTCCTAATGTTGTCATTTAACTTGTTTCTCAAGCCCTTCCACTTCCTGCCAACAGGATGTTAGGTTGAGAGACTTGATCAGAGCCAGGTTTAACATTTTGGCAAGATGTATACTAGGGGAAGCTGTGAACTTCCTTTTGCATTACATTAAGAGGCCTACAAGGCCCTCGGGTCCTTTTACTGTGATACTAAGCTTCCTGAAAGCTAATGCTGGTGACATTCTGGCCTCTGTAGCAAAGTCCATTCCCCTACACCCAGTGAGCCCTCTGGTGCCCTGTGCATACCCTGTTACCCATCATTCTCTCACCTGGTATTTTATAATGCCTATGATGATCAGTGACTCAATCAATTATTTTATTGGCTTTTGAAAAATAATAATTTTTTTTTTTTTTTTTTGGTGGTGGTTCTCTGTCTGGGAGTCGAACCCAGGCCACAGCATTGACAGCACTGAAGCCTTAGCCACTACACCACCAGGGAACCCCATAATTTTTCTAATTCTCTCATTCCTTCTACTTTTCTTTTTTAGCTGGTATTCTTCTTAGGCTGTTTGGTGACTGTGAAACAGCCTCTCTTGGGAAGCCTAGACCATGCTTAATTCCTTACTTTTAATTACCAATGTTTCCAGGAAGGAGTTGGTCGAGATTTGCTTCCAATGATATAATAAACGTGTGTGTGTGTTTAACTTTAAAATTGAGGTTTAACATACAGTGCATCATAGATCTTGAATGGAAACCTCGAGAAATTTTTGTATCTATATACCTGTGCAACTACCATCAGCTAAGAATATACGAGACCTTTTCTAGCCCCACACTGCTTTCCCGGCCATGAAGACTTACAATATTTGTTATTAAAGAAATTATTTCCAGGTGTGACAGTGCCCATCTTGGAGTTCACAGACTTCAGAAGGTGGGCAAATTGGTGGAAGGTGGAAACAGGCTTTTAGGTCCCCCTCCCATACGGCCCTAGGACCTGATTCATCTCAGAAGCAGCTGCAGGGACTGAGCGACTTGCTTTGCTAACTGGGATGGATCCTGGGCATCTCTTGCCTGGAAGATTCCTTAATTCCTGGAGGGACTTTTCAGAACTGGGGCTCAACTGGCATTTTCAGACAGACTGGGGTTGCTGCTGCTTCTCCTGTTCCATCAAGGGGCACACCCAGGGGCAACAAAGCACACTGGAAAGTCCCGGAAAAGGAGAGAGGCTGTCTGGGCCCTGCTGCTGTCAGCTATGTGACTGTGGAGGAGCTGTTTCCTGCTCTGAGCCTGCTTGCTCACCTATCAAGTGGGAGTTAATATTCTACTTTGCAAGGTGTTGGGAGGATTTCATCTGTCTGCCTCATCTCTCTGACCTCACCTCCTGACACTTTCTTCTTTGCTCATGATGCCCTAGCCATACGTATGCTCTGTCCCCAGGCCTTTGCTTCTGCAGTTCCCTCCATCTCGGTTTCTGGGGGCTGGCTTCTTCTCACAACTCAGGCTCAGTTCTCATGACGCGACTTCAAGGTAACATAGGTTACATACAGCATCCTTTTACTCTTCCCGAACTCCCTCTAATGTTGTTCCTACAGCCCTTATAAACCTATTTTATGTATTAATTTCACTGATAAATGTATCTCCTCTAGTAGAATGCAGAGTCTAAGGACTTGTCTGCTTACTTCACTTTTACAGCCTGGGCCTTGGATGAAGTGTAATGTTGGTTGAACTAAGAAAGAGTAGCTAGCTCAGAGAGATGGAGCCACTTTTTCGTTGCCATACAGAACAGGAATTAGAACCTCGGGCTCTTAGCCTTTGCTTCCCCGCCCCCCTTCTCTGTCTCTGGTAGGGATTAGGAAATATAATTTAACGGGGTGTCAAAAAACGCAGTCATCAAGATAATTATTGTTTTCAAAAATCAAAGTTAATGCAAAAAAAAGATCAAAATATATACATATTTAAAGTAAAAGACAAGATCTGACTCACTTCATCCTAATCTCAGTCCTGGCTGATGCTGTCTTTATTAAAAATTTTAGTATTTATTTTATCCATTAATTTTGATACTTAAAAGAATACTGAGGCTCTTGAGTCATTTTCCTGCTCGAGCCCGCTCCTACCTCTTTGGAATGTACTTTCTCTTCAATAAACTATCTCTTTGTTTCACCTCTAAAAAAAAAAAAAAGAATATTGCATTAAAATATTATTTATCTTGATGATTGAGTTGTTGCGCCCGAGGCGCTCACCCTTCTCTTTCTTCTCCTCCTCTGGGGAAATTCAGGCATGGAAGACTGGAAGATGAGGCGGTGTGCAGCCCTGATGAGCGGCTGGAGCTCACCCCGGAAGGGGCCCGGCGCCGACCTTAGCTTATCGACCACAGTGGAAGCAGCTAATTAAGTCCCCCGCCGGCGGGAGACCTTTCCCAGGCCGGCCAGCGCCGTGTGCGAGGCCGAGATAGCCGCGGTGACCTTTATGGCACCCAAGGGGCGGGGAGGCGGGAGAGAGCGCGACGGCCGCGTATTTGGCTGGGTCTGGGAGGAGGTGGAGAGGGTGATGGTGGGTAGCGCCGGAGCTGGGACCTGGCACCAAAACCCGCCTCGGTTCCCAACGTCCATCCCATAGGGCGATGGGAGAGGGTAAGAGCGCCCGCAACGTCATCGAACCCGGAGCCCGGCCTCCGCCACTGACGTCACAGACGAGCAGGGCAGCGCCACCGCATTCCTCCCATGACGTCAGCGCGCGAGACTAAGAACTGGCCCACCCGGGAAGGGAGAAGTCTGAACCTCTTCCTTTTCTCATCCTTTATATTTGGTAAGGCGCTTAAACTACGCAGGACTGAACTACCACGCCCAGCAGGCCTTGGGTGCTGTGGATGCGAACGGCCTCCAATTAGACAGCTCGGCAAAGCTTTGGCGTAGATTGACGTCCCTTTAGGCAAACCACAAGGCAGGTTTTTACCGCCGCAAACCAATCCCGACCTCATAGACCCCACCCCTTTATTCTTAGCCCGCGGCTTCCTTGCAGGACTGACGGGCTCCACTGCCTTTAAGGGTTCAGTTTCGCTTAAAGGACATTCCTAACGACGAGTCAGAGCCCCGGGAAGTAGAGAGGTTGTTGAAAAGCGTGCC
>PVJL010007741.1:0-74322 GCA_004026885.1 Lyroderma lyra | reverse complement strand
AACTGGTACAGCCACTGTGGAAGGCAGTGTGGAGGTTCCTCAGAAAATTGGGAATGGAGCTACCATGTGACCCAGCAATCCCCCTTCTGGGGATCTACCCAAAAAATTTAAAAACCTTAGTTGCAAAAACTTATGTACCCCAATATTCAAGATTGATACGTAATAATCCTATTTATCAATATATCAATAGATATATTGGTAATTTCATAGTTTGTTAATGAGAACTATATGGAATTCAATAGAAAAATTAAATGATAGAAAGGGACATTGTTCTATCTCATTCATATCTCTTACCTATGAAGCCATCTTAACTCTGATAAAATATTTTCAACAAGATGTTCTTCATTTCTATCTCTTCTTATTTCTTACACATTAAGATATGCATTTCCAGGTTTGTATTCATATAGAAGAAAAGATTTATGTATGTATTCATTTGTGCCTTCATTCTATATGGATCTATCCAATATCTATCTATTGAATCAGTCCAAACGTAATTTATTTTAGCTTAATCTTGAGCAGAACACCATGCCAGGCACAGAGAAAGATGGAGTAAAAATGTTAAGGTTAAAAAAAAGCACAGTTTGATTCTTTCCACATTTCACCTTTACTCTTGAAGTCTCTATTTACTATTGATTTGTTCTGAATATGACTCGATAGTCATTTCAAGACACAGCCTCATATGAAAAACAAATATATCCCTGAGTGACTTAGTATCAAGAGGAGATATAATCAGCAAGAAAAATCAAAATCAATGCATGCAGCTTGCAGGTGATCTTTGCAGAGAGAGTCGAAACATAAAATATATAATACAAAAAATACATGACAAGAACATATGCATTGGCTTCAGGCACCTGAGTTGTTTTGGATCTCATTTACATCAAGGATGCCTGTACTTCTTAATGAAAACATTCTGTTCTCTCAGCCTGATTTCTCCCACAGTCTAAAAGTAAGTAACACTCTTCTTAAAATCATAGATATACCTACTCCTTTGAATATCAATTACTTTAACATGCAATTTTCATGGTCACCAGTTGCCTATGAAACAGAGCCTTGAACTTCCTCCAGAACCTAGGTCACCTTCATACCAACAGTTTGCTCAATGATCTTTCAGGATACTTAGGTATTGAAAACCTGGGCTTGCTAAGGTAGGAGATACATGAAAATGAATCAATGTAACTCTCAGAATTCTTTTCTTTTTCCATAGCATTTATAAAATAGAAAATATAAATGTTCCCCCCTAATCTATATATTTAAATATCTATTTGTCTCAGAAAAAGAAAAAATTGTGCTTCGTTAGACATATTTTTGTCTTTTTGTATCTTTTAAAATGCTATTTTTTCTTTTAATAAAAATTTGAGAAAATTTTGTTAGAAATAAAAAGACAAGTTATTTATCTATCTACCTAGCTGTCTGTCTGTCTATCTAGTTCTTTGCTCACTAAAAATAGTCGCCAAATATCTGAATACATTTACACACACACAACTTGACTAAATTTTTAAAAAATGATCTCTATGTTCTTTTTTACACTTTACATTTAAGGTCCTGTCTTCTATATGTGAGATGCCTTCAAATGATAATAACCAAGGACTGAAAATCATTCCTAGAAGCTTCTCAAAATATCAAGTTGTTGACAGACACCATATATGCCTAGAAAAAAACTGTGAAATATTAATGAAGAATTTGAATACTTCTTCATTCAATTCATTAGCTTTTACATTTATAGAAATAAAACCCATAGTATCTTAAAATGACTCAATGAAAAAGTTTGTGCCTCTTCTCAATTATCTATCTGCCAGCATGAAAGAGACATAAATTCTAAAATTATAATACCTTCTTAAAGTTACAATATAGGGTATTAAGAGGAAAATGCTTAGAATATAAACAGAAATTTGAAAAATTAAAGGAATAAAAACAATACACTTTCTGAGTTTAGTGAAATCAATACAATTGTCTGGACTAAAACCTTCAAAATGCAGAAGGTTAGATAATTTTTATGTTTCCTAAAACATGAAAGTGTTATTTTAATGTTTGAAGGACTTTAGTTTTGGTCCTTTTGCTGTCATTCTGGAACTCTGCTACCTGGGACAAGTAAGCATATGTTATATTAATAACATATAACATATTTATATTTACTTATCTTTATATATATTTTATTTATAAATGTTTATTTTTATGTATTTATATATTTATGTAGTAAGGATATGTCTTTACTTACTCATTTATAAATCAAATATATGAAGGAACTACTATTTATATATCACTCTGAGGAAATCATAGACTCATAAATATTTTGAGTTGATTAACACCACAGGGCAAAGTAGAGTGTCACTGAATGTATTAAAGTTTCAAGAAATATTAAAAAATATTACATATTAACTCCAGCCTGTTGTTTATAAGATGACCTGTTATGATTTATCTTTCTCATGTGATTAGGATTTCCTTCAGAACCACAAATTTCCAAGTTCTCAGTACATAGGCACATACGTTGTGTTCTGTTGTGTGAAAACAGTAAATTAATGATAAAGTTATAATATGAGAGATTATTATGGTACGTATCCATAATTTTAATAACAATGTAAAAAATTGAGAGGAAAGTTTATCTTCGAAAAACGTTGCTTAAGTTAATGTTGCAATAACATTGCTCTGTTTAATCTCAAGGCAAGAGATTTAATTTTGCATGGTTTCATGTACAAAACAAAGATGTTTCTATTCAGCTTGTTGTAAAATAAGGAAAGAAATTAAAAGGTTCTAAAGTCAAAATTTTAGTTTATAAGATACTCTGTAATTCTAAATAAAATAAGTCTATGTATTTTTTCTAATTTTCAAAATAGTACATGAAAATAATGAATCTTAAAAAATAATGGTAACTGTATTTTGCCATGTATAATGAGCACATTTTTGCCCAAATTTTTGAGGGAAATATAAGGATGAACGTTATACATAGGTAGTACTAATTCTGTATCTATATAAATGTTTTTAATTATTTTATTTACGTTTATGAGTTAAAAATGTAACTCTAGAAATCAATAATGATATCCATTTGCAAAATAATACCCTGGAATATGATAACCATATCTTTTTTTTTTTTTTTTGATAACCATATCTTTACTGTTAAATTTATTTGGATCATATTGGTTAGAAAAAATTATGTAGGTTGCAGGTATACAATTCTGTAGTACAACGTCTATGTGTTGCATTGTGTGTTCACAACCCAGAGTCTGTTCTCTTTCTATCACCATGTATTTGACTCCCTCTCGCTTCCTTCCCCGCAACCTCAGGTAACCACTAAACTATTAATTGTGTCCATGATTTTTTACTTATTTGTCACATTCAGTTTTATATTCCATATGAGTTAAGTTAAAAAATAAATGCTAATTTTTTATAATACAAAAGAACAAGTATCTAAATATAAATAAATACAAATTTGAATTAAAAAATTAACATGAAAGATTTTTTTCCCTAAAAGTTTTGGCCAAAAATGTGGGTGGGCATTATACATGGGAGCACATTATATATGGTATATTTATAAACTTTAAAATCTAATTGCATTCATTTTTAGGCTGATGTATTTCCTTTAAAAAAACTTTCTAGGGAGCTAGTCTAAAATATTGAGGTGATCTCAAGATATTCAAAGAATTAACTCATTTCTTCAAATCTAAGCTTATGTTAGTTCTAGCTAAGGCTATGTCTACAAAAATAGTTTAACCCAGTCTTCTGATATGTGAAAGACTCATCTTCCTTCTTTTTACTTGAGTATCCTTGCATTTGTTTAATATTATAAAGTTTTCTTATTCTTTTACTTTACTACATAAATAATTATTGATGATGCATCCAGGACACATTAGATACTTAAACAGTTTATGAAGGCATACCCTGGTAGTCTAGGGGCTAGGTTTCGGCGCTCTCACGACTGCAGCCTGGGTTCTCTTCCTGGTCTAGGAACCAACCAAAAAAAAAAAAAACAACAACAACTATTGCATTAAACAACAATTCATTAAACATATCAGCCTTGTATATAAAATTTATAACAGTTTTAGTGATGTGCCACTAATACAAAGCAGTTAATAGAGTAAGGATGGGATATATTTAAAAATTTGTATAAGCTAAGTATAACGCGCAAATCTACTCCTTGCTTACTAATAAAATTTCTTACTAGAAGTTTTAGTACGAAAGCAATAACTGAGATGGATTGGTAATAGAATGCATTGCATTGAACCACTTAACTAGCTAGTATGGGATACTGAAGCAAAGGTCATCTGAGCTAATTCATTACTGAAAAGCTCAAGTATGTTATACAGGCCTTGTGGGAGAACAAAAGGTACATAGAATTATACTTCCCAACATGAAATTGTTTTTTCTTTAATAATTTAAATATTTTGCATATAGGTCTGATTTATAGAATGTGTATAACTCTCTTTTATTCTAGCTCCAGGTTGGTTGGTATATTTACATGAACAATTTTGAATACTATATATTTAAGTCGAATATTAGAATACCTTACTGCTTTCCTTATTATCCCAAATTAATAAACAAAAAAATAAAAACCGCAACACAGAAGGATATGAATCATCCCCATTACAGGACACTGAAAACAAAAAGCTTTCTTTGTATTTGCTTTTCTTTGAAAAGTAAAATTGAATTCGAGAGAAAAAAAGTAGTGAAAGTAAAGTAATAGATTGCTAAAAAGAGAAAATATTTGTTCTTTTGCTTTATGTAGTGCTACAAAGCAGGTATTTGACATTGTAGACGTTTAAAATGGAAACCCTTTCTGGATTTTTAAAATGCAATATAATATTAAGAGTAGATTTGTTTATTTATTTACTATTAGTCACCATTATGAATACTTTCCTGAATAAAAAAAAAAGAAAGTAGAATGGCTGTTTTATGTATATTCAATAAACCTCCCCAAATTGGAGTAATTGTTAATTATTGCATATTTAAGTTATGTATTTATTTAATTGTGGCAAAGTAACTTAAATAAATTATATTTTATCTTCAGGCTAAATTCCAATTAAGGGTAAACATTTTGTAAGTGCTTAGTGTTTGTTAATATATTAAAAGAGCTCTTGTAATACAATGAAGTTTCAGTGCAATAGCCCTACTGAAACTATGACTGTTTTGGCAAACTTGTTATATTTTACCTTTGGAAAAATCTGCATTTGCTTTAAATGCATCTAGAGCTCGTATTGCAAGTCCCACACAATGATTTAAAATGTTTGTTACAAACAAAGATTATGGAGAAGATTTTTTCAATGTACCAGTCATTTTTCCGTCTTCTGATAGGCAAAGGAATTAAATACTTATATTCTTAAAAATCACATTTAGTTCTTTGAACGTGATAAAAATATTTTAACTTGCTGTTTTTAATGAATTATTTATGTATTTGATGATGGTGAAATAAATATCTTCTGCATTATCAGGTTACTTAGAATATTGGTTTTTTATTGTTATTCACTATTAAAGTAACATCTCAATTGTATTATATCCATGTTTTTAATTAAGCTTATTGTTTTATTAAATAAACAACGTTTTATAAAGAAAAAGATCGCGTGCAAATATGAATGTATTAATAATATATATTTTTTATTTTAACAAAAATATGATCTTATCTTCGCAATTGACTTTTTTTTATACGTCTTTGGGTCTTTTTCTCTTTTCCTCTTTTTCTTTCTTTTTCTCTACCTATTTCTATCTCTGCGTCTCAATAAGCAAATAACTATTTTCTTGATTGGTTTAAATCTTTGCTAAAGTCAGTAATACTCTCCAGCTTCAAGAATTTCCATGTTTTACTTTATTGGTTATTACAGATAATACTGCAATAATTATTTTTTATGCACTTATATAAAATTGTGCCTTTATGTCTGTAATACAAATTTCTAAACTAAGCTTTCTGGTTCAAAGGATATGTGTATTTCTAATCTCTGATGAAGCATGCCAGTTTATCTTCCATAAAAATCATACATGCTAATATTCTCACAATCATTGTACGGGAACACCATTCTTCATACATCTACTAATATAGACTATTTTAGAGAAAGTAAAGAAGGGAGAGAGGAAAAGGGCGAGGACAATGTTGCAATGTTGACATCTCCAAGTTTTCAAAAATCACTTGCTTCTGAGAGGTTTACGGTGGATGGAAGTGGACTGGGGCTGGGCATTACATATTAGGATAAGTAAAATGAGTGTGGCCTTTGTATAGATCAATATATCATGAAGCAAGTAGAATGATTAAATCAAACATTAAATCCAAAAGAAACGATGCAATTTACATCATTTCTCATATTGTACCATAACACATTCTATTATGATGTCATAGATCATGCCATACATAAACATGGCATGCCTCTGCTCACAAAGCCTTTCGTGATTCCTTACAAATCACAAAATCAAGTCACAATCTTCTTATTCCAATATCTTGTTGAACATTACATTTTTCATACATTTTCTGCTTGAATTTATGTAATTTTTTCACATTGGTATATGTCTTAAAGTACATATTTTCATACATTTTACTTTCCTTTAGAGACCCAATGCAAATACAATCCCTTCCATTAAGGCCCCTTTCATTCCCTCAGTTCTACTTAAGTGTTCTCTCTGAAAGGTTTCAAAGTATTTTAAATTCCGGCTTCGGAATCTTTTACATTGTATCATGCTTTCAAGTTACTAAGTAAATAGCTGTCTCTCCCAGTAGGATGTGAACTACTTTTAGTTTTGGTCATAAGGAAAAAGTAGTTTGCCATGGAACTCAAGAGTCTCATGTCCGTAGGTCTTCCAGATAAAATATAAAGGAGGCCCAGGTAAGCTTGTATTCCAGATAAACCACAAATGCAGTATTTGGGATACACTTACACTAAAATATTTATGGTATTGAAATGCAATAAAAATTCTAGGTTATCTTTGTGTTTTACTTCTAACCTTGCTTATAGCATAAAGGCATATATAATTTTCCCGGAAATGAATATAGGCAAATCCTCAATTTGTAGCCCTCCATTTTAGTCCCCTTCCAATACTATCCTATATTATGTCCCCTATAACCATTTATTTACACAAATGGGCAAAGGTGTAGCTATTGGTTAATTTAGTTAAAAGGTATCAAACCCTACTCTCCAACTATTCCCCTTCCCTGTCATACATTCCAAATGTTATAAACTTGTATATTTTTTTCTCTTTAACATCAGTTGGAGAACATGGTAATGACATTTTATAGGGTACCTGTGGCTTTAATGACTCATTACAAAAAGCCTAATACATGAATAAAAATTGCTTACTTTACAACAATTTAGACTTACATAAATTTGTGAAGATACCCATAGGAGTAGATTCCCCAGATATATTATACTTTACCCAATTTGCCCTAATGTTCTCATCTTACATTATTAGGATACATTTGTCATTGGAACAATATTATTAACTAAATGCTGAGGTTTGTGCAGATTTCTCCAGTTATTCCACTGATGTCTATTTGCTATTGCAGGATCCCATGTGAAATTCAGTTGTCGTGTCTCCTTAGGATTCTCAGGTCTGTGGCAGTTTCTTAGGCTTCCCTTGTTTTTGATGGCCTTGGGGTTCTGAAAGGTACTAGTCAGGAAGTTTATAGAATGTTTCAATTGTTTTCCCTCACAGAAAACTTAGAATTGCAGTTATAATTACACTGGGGTTATGTATTTTTTAAAAAATACAACAAAGGCAAATTGCCTTTTTCATCATATGACTTAGGGCCTGATTAACTTTGAGCACATTTAGTATAGTATTGGCCAGTTTTCTCCACTATTAATGTACACGTTTTTCGTTTTTTGTTTTTTTTTATTTTCAAACAAATGATTCCCTTTTACTGCTTGAAGTACATTTTTTACCATATGTCTGAAAAAAATTGAATTCTTCTCCAAATTATATAAACTACATAATCTATTTTCCTAAAGATTACTTATCTCAAAAATTCTTCTAAAGGCTAGTGTTGACATTAATTAGATTTTTTAAGTAGATGAGTAAAACAAATTCAGAGTACGAATGCAGAGGTTTTATTTGTTCCTCTAAAACTTATTGCAGAGAAATCAAAGCTAAGGCATTTGTAAGCTGTCCACATATCACTACATAATGTTATTAGATTAAAAGATTTAAATGATAATTTAGAGTTAATTGACTGAATAAAAGTCTTAATGTTAATTTTATTACTTCATTTGTTTCAATTCAAGGTGTAATTCACAGGTAGTCATAGGAACCAAACTATCACTAACACTTTTAAGTTGCGTTTCCCAGGAACACACTGAGGAAGATTTTTATGAAGAGATTTAATCAAAAGTTTTCCAAAAATAAAAATTGATAATGAAAAGGGAAAGTGGGAAAAGAAAAGGAAGCAGGCCAAGAAAGTTAATCAAGGAAAGGGTCAAAGAGGTTAGATCTGTCTCAGTCCTACAGAGTAGCTTCTAGAGCAACTCAGTATGAGCAAGAGGGAGCTGGATAATTGACACCCCTACTGCTGTCAGCCATTGATAAAGAGGGGTCCCTGCAGAGAAGGTAAAACCTCTGGCAGTCCTGCTTTTTCCATGTAAGAAGGCAAACTGGGGTCCAGGAGTCTGAGACCTAACCTTCCACAAAGATATACAGGACCTGGAGGTGAAGGGTGTGCACACAAACAGTAGAGGAATATGAAAGGAGTGAGTAGGGCAGTGACAGCACGTGACATGACACAAAGCCTTGTGAAGTACTTATTGGAAGTGATGGTACTTGGCACAGTGTTTCTGATCCTAGTAAAAGAGAGCCCATGTTAAGCTGAGGTAATGTCTACTAGTCCAAAATGAAGTCAAATCCAGAGTTTCCTATTCTTTGGGGGGGAATGACAAATATGGACGGTTATTTTTTTCAATAAATTGTAACATATGTTAAAGGAAGAGAAGCAGATATTTTCTATTTTTTCTTATTTTCCTTTTAAACATTTATAGTTCATCAAACTCCAGATTGAGAAATTTTAATGGAATGGTACCTTGTCCAGATGCGTGCACAACAGAAGTAAAACAATCACATTCAGCTTCATTATTTTAGGACACAATGTTGATTGTTTCATTTTAATTTCAAAAAAAATTGAAATGGGGTGAATTGTATTTCACAGTTTGATGTAGGAATAGTTAGCCTGCCTATTAATTATAGTATATTTGCTTACTTCACATGAGATAAAAGCATCACAGAGAAAAGCAAAAATAATAACAATTTACTACTAAGATGTTTGATTTTCAACATCTCCTGATTTTTCATGTATGTCATATTCTCTAAAAATTTATCCATAGTCATACATCTATCCCTAAACAAACAAATAAATTTTAACCTTATAGAAAAAAATTGTTGTAATTGGGCATTCTATGTCCATGTAGTCTCTGTTCTGTAACCAAAGGTTTTATTAGTAGAAATGAAACTGCATGTTTATCTAACACCCTTCAACATTGCCTTGCATATGGTAGTCATTTAAAAAAAAATAGTTGTTAAAAGAAATGTCTATCATTTTCCTTCAAAATAGTTTCAGTTATGACTACACACTATTAAAATGGTCAAAATCAAAACCAACAACACTGTATGTCGACAAGGCCTTGGAGCAACAGAAACTCTCAATTGCTCGTGGGAATGCAAAATAATGCATTGAAAAGACAGTTTGGAAGTTTCTTACAAAACTAAAAATACTCTTATTATAGCATCTAGCAACCATAGTCTTTGGTACCCAAGTGAGTGGAAAATGTATGCCAACACAAAAACCCGTACGAGATTGTATATTGCAGCTTTATTTATAATTGCCCAAACTAGGAAGCAACGAAAATGCCAGTCAGTAGGTGAATGGATAAATAAACTATGGTACATCCACACAGTGGAATAGTATTCGATGTTAAAAAGACAAGGGTTATCAAGCCATGAAAATACATGGAAAAACCTTAAATGCGGATTACTCTTAGAAAAAGTCAATATAAAAAGGCTACGTACTGTGTGATTCCAACTATACAACATAATGGAAAAGGTAAAAACATGGACATAGAAATAATCAACAGTTTTCAGGAGCTGGAGAGAAGGGATGAATCAGTAGAGCTCAGATGATTGTTTAGGCTTGAAACTATTCTGCGTTATATTATAATTATGTGTGCCTGTCATTATAAATTTGCTAAAACCCATAGAATGCACAACCCTGAGAGTAAACTCTAATGTAAAGGATGGATTTTGGGTGAGAGTGATGTGTCAACGTGGGTTTATCAATTGCAACAAATGTACCATTCTCAAAGAGGGTATTGATAGTGGAAAGGCTGTGCGTGCTTGAGGTCTGTGAGTTCATGGGAAATCACTAATTTCTGTTCAATTTTGCTGTAAACCTAAAACTGCTGTAAAAAAATAAAATCCATTTAAAAAATCAGCTAACGGTCCTGAAAACTTATTCTTCTCAAGAGACACGAGCATACTCTAACTTCCTAAATCTATTGTTAACAACCTTAACATTTTTCATATTAATGGTAAATGATTATATGCACAATTTTGTGATGAAAATATTCTATCTGCTCAAAAAACATACATAAAGAATTTATCTGCTTCTTGGTCTTATACAATTGTGAATTACTTTAGAAAAGAAATATTCATAATTTCATAATATTCATCATTCAAAATTTCATCTGTCCTCAGCATTGCCATATTACAGTTTCACATGCTGCATACTAAGCAGTGGATTGAATGAGTAAAGGTAAAAAATTTGGATATATTTTATGAAGTTATGTTTTACCTCACTTGTTAAATTTCCATGTCATATTTGAATTTGATGAGAGGAGAAGAAATGGAGATAGATTTACTAAACCAATGGGCATTTCTGACCTTATTATCGGTTTTGTAATTGGGTTAAAAGTCATTGTCTTTGGTGCATGAATGTGTGTTTTTAATAAAAGTTATAATGAGTCTCAAGTACTGAGATTTTTGATTAAGTGGAAATAAGGATGACTAGGGGACTTGGCAGTTTGTATGGAAGATAGCATGTCTGGATGGGTGAAGCGCAATGCACCAGCTGAGTGTGTTTTAGATATGGCATTTAGGTGAGGGGCTGAGAAGAGAGAACCTGAAAAAGACTCAGGAATCATGGAGAAACTTAAGAGGGACACATTTTATCTACTTTGCAATTTTTATGTGGAAATAATAGAGAAAAAATAAGAGAAGTAAAACAAGAATATGAAAGTGAATAGAATATTTTAAGGTTTTCTTGCAGACCACTAACCACTTATTAATTGTAAAACCTAATTTTATTTTAGTTTCTGTCTTAGTTTTTCTGCATAAATTTTGCATCATGCCGTGTGACTCCACCTTTTCTTCTCCTAGAAAAACATGAGTTTTTTTTCCCACATAGCTTTTACTTTCCTTTTATTTGTAATTTTTATTTGTTTTTATTTGAATTAAATTTATTGAGGTAACATTGGTTACAAAATTATATAGGTTTTAAGTATACATTTCTATAATACGTCATCTATTTATTGCATCTTTCACCACCCAGAGTTAGTTCTCTTCCCATCATTACAGAGATAAGTGCTTCTTTTTGTTTTTAAGTAAACATTTCAGGGATAATAAATATAAGATTCATGTTTTGTTAGTCTATAGTGGTGTGGCAACTGGCTATAGCTGGCATCTGATTTGATTGGCTATTAGGTGGCTTTTAAGTATTTTGAATATGACCATAAATCAATAATTTTGCCAGAAAAAATTGGTATCTTATTTGTATTTATCCTACTCCATACACAATTTGATTTTAGGTCATAGAAACTAACTGTATAAAACACTCAAGGCAAACAACAAAGCACAGTAATTGAACAAATATATATCTCAGGCAGATATGGGTCAAAATCACATAGTTAAATAAGGAATATTGTTTCATTTAATCCAAGGCTTGTTGCACAACTAAAATCTAGGGAATAAAGGCATTCCATTTTATGTCAAGTCAAAATAAGATCAGACACCATGTTGTCCCCTTCATTACTTACTTTATCATTCCTTCTCAGAGTAGACTGGCTTCCTCCACTTGGGGTTAAACCAGGCCAACCAGAACTCCCAAGATTCATTGTGTGGGGCTTTAGCCACACAGAAAAATAAATGTTCCTTCTTAAAAACCACCTAAAAAAATTCAAGAGTAGAACTTTCACTGGCCTGACTTGGATACATCAATTGTAGACAGAGGGCTGAGGTTAAGTTGCGACAACCCGCCCATTAAATTGGCACAAGAGGAGATGCTAGTGTGTGATTGTGAATTTGAGAAGTTCAGAACATGGATTCTGGGAGTTCACAGCCCAAGGGATCACTGGAAGAAAGCATATTATAGTGGGGCTGTGGACACACTATAGTTCAATCTCTCTTTTATTGTTGTTAATTTTAAATAGATAAAAGATACTCTATGGGGCTATATGATGACATTTTAAAAACATAATAAGTAGTAGTATATTAAAAAGAGATAGATGATGGATAGATGATAGATTCAGGTTATTCTTGATCTTAATTTAATGAAATAGAAAATAAGTTCTTATAATCACTTGTTTTCTCAGAGAGTGTTTTCAAAACCTATATTTAGAAGCATTATATTAGATTCTTTCATAATGACAATCTTTAGAGCAATACTGAAGTCATTTGAGATTTCAAATACTATGCAGTCTGACGCAAAGAGTTCTAATTTCTCATCATCTGGAGAAACAGATGTTTGACTTCTTAGTGACTTTGTGTGCGTGTGTGCATTTAGAGTGTAAAATACTTAATCGTATTGACTGGATATTTTTTGAAGAGCTTCAGTCCAACATTACTAAGAACCTTAGTCAATATATGTGACAGTTGAAATCATGGACAAAGATAGAGTCTTTTAAAAAAAAATGTGTAAAATAATAACAGTATAAAATAAAGGCATAAATCTGGGTAACTTTAAAAAAAGGGAGAAAAGGGGGATATGGACTGCATTATTCAGATGCATACAAAAAAAGAAATTAAAAAATGTATAGGAGGATGCATGAAGGAGTGTATGTCAACAAGCAGTGATTTGATAGAGCCATTTGGAGATAAAACTACATATTGAGGAAAATTAGAAATAAAAATGTAAAGTGGCCCCAAACCAAAAGCAGAACTCATTTGAAGAGCACTGCAAAGACTTCTCTGCCCCTAAATGCGGATCAATTTATCAGAAAACACAAAAATTAAACTTAAGACACTGATACCTTATCTATATTCTCTGCTGGACCAAAGCTAAAGGCCTTTGTATTATCTCAGAATTTATAACATTTTAAATTCCACAAATTAATTAACTTGCTTTGAATACTTGCAAGAACAATAATTAAAACCTAATATCTTTTCTATTGGGAAGCATATAATCACAGAGAAAAGAGGATTGCTTTCATATTTTAGTTACTTGCACCTAGGGAAATAAAGCAAAACTGCATTTCACAGCCAGAATGCATTTTGGCAAAATCTTTTAGGGTAGTAAAGTTATTCCATCCTCTGGAATTTAAATATAGAGTTTTACTAATTAGGAAACTATGACCTCAGTCACACAAAAATTGTCAATGCTTGAAGATTAAATCACTCTGAGTGGTAATAATTGACCTTTGTCAATTAAACATGCTTAGGGAGAACAAGGGTATTATAAAATGTATAATTAGCATATTTTAATTATGTTTTACTCTTAAAAAAAACCAATTCTGTATTAATTGCTTTGTATTCTTAAACCAAACCTGGTAGAACCAATTGTTTCATTCTCATCTTACTACTGAGATATTATTCTCTACAACAAATGAAAGGAGTGACAAGGTGATAGCGTTTTCCACAGTTTATCCCGCCTCAGAGTACGTTTGATGGTCATTCCAAATGGCTCTGGAAGAAAATGAGTCTGAATTCCAACTCCGTTTTCAAACCTAAGTGTAACTCTGGGTCATTTATATAACTGTAACCTGCCGTATGGAGATGACAATAATGAAATAATTGTGAGAACTGATTGAAGTAATAATTTGCCATATCATTGAACAAGAAAATATAAACTGATATAAATTTAAGATTTACTCTTTTAAAAATGATTTTTAATCTAATGATCTAACAGATACAGGGTTTGCTATATATTTAATCTACAGAGTCAATCCATTACGGATTGCCTATAAAATGTAAGTTGATTTGAAGTAGTGATTCCAAGATGATCTTATATTAATTGGACAGCAATTTACGTATTGTATGTTAGTATAGCCAAATAAAAATAATTAGTTACTAAAATTCATCTTTATATTCAAAGGAAAGGGTTAATTTATTCTGATCTTATCCTGGCTTATGTGGAACTAAATACTAGTGCTATTACTTTTCTTATAATTCTAAGAGTTTAATATATTTCCTTGATCTGAATATAAATTGCTTTATTGTCACAGTGTTAAATGGTCTAAGTCTGTTGATAAAATGTCTATTTGGCATATCAGTGAAATTATATTACTGTAAATTTATGCCATATTTATTCCACCTTGATTTTATGATCTTGCTTTTTGAGGTATATAGGTAGCATTTAGTGATTGCTTATTTTACTAGTTAAAATTTAGTAAATGAAATTTTCATTCTGTTCCATGACTGTTGAAAATATATGCCTTCTATTGCTTTACTAAGTCTGTTGCTCTCCTGTTTTTCTTGATGTTGATTTAATTTAAATTTGAAAATACTCTTGTCTATTGTCTTAATTTATTTTCTTCTAAATGGAAGTAGGTTTTTTCAAGGTAATGAAAATGATAATTTGTTTAAAGAAGATTTATTTTTTGTGTTGAGAAATAGGTTTTAAAAAACTGATTATCAAAACCAATTTTGTATCAAGACACATACATTTCATCTTAAGAATTATAGTGTTCTAAGAGAAATAAAATTTGATTGGAACATAATTGGTAACAGCTCTGTCATGTTGGAAACCCAAATAGAATATCTGATTGTAAAGCTGAGGCGTTTCTAAACTTGTATTTGAAGAGACTGTTTTAAATGCCTATTTACATGTTCTAATTCCAATACCCTTAAAATGCAGAAAATAAATATTTGTTGAATATTTAAATAGTAGTTCTAAACTTCTTTCATAAAAAAAGAAAGGTTTGCTTTTCAATACCAAAAGTGAGTTTGAATAGTAGATGCCATCTGTCTACTTACCTATTACAGATTCTATCATTCTATCTATCTATCTATCTTTCATCTATCTATCATCTATCTATAGATAGATATAAATTTCAGGATGGTAATTATTATTTGAAAAGTTTGGTGAAGAATGAGAACTTTGTGGGTAGGAGGCTATGAGAAATGGTGACACCAGTAGAAGGATTGACAGGGTAAGTATAGATAAATTTGACATATGGTTTCTTGCAAGGAAATGGCAGTACTAATGACCTATGCTTAATTCTTTATCAACAGTCTCTTTGAACCTCTTCAGAGATCCTCAGTAACCCCATGGCTAGAGTTCTTGACCTCCAGTACAAGAAACACTGACTGCAAACAAGCAAAAATTGCTCAGAGCTATGTTATTTCTGAACTACAAAATGACTTACAAAGTTAAAATTAGAAATCTGAATACATGTGTCAACACTTACATGAATGAAAACACTAAACCTCCTCTCTCAAACCCAGCATCCTACTTAAAGTAGATAGAGTAACATAATCAGGGGAAGGTCAACTAATTGCCAATGAGGTCCTGGACAAGACATTTCCTCGTACACAAGTTATTTTTAATTTTTAAAAAGGATACCTATTGCCGTTGCCTTCATAATGCCTATATTTAGAATTATATAGAATCTATATAAATCATAATTTTAACTATAAATCTGAATTTTCACTTTAAATTGAATTTAAATGTTTACCCAAGAGAGCAAAAAGCTATTTTTGTTCTGAATGTGACACACATACACACACACACACACACACACTGATAACACTGAGTGTTTATAAACAAGATACATGGTTATTTAGTGGTAACCTTTGACTATAAACATTTTAAAAATAATTTTAAAGAATCATTCATTAAAAAACAAATTTTACTAATGTGTGTTTAAAGGTATAGATACCACAGTGGATTTGGGAGAGATAGAAGTGATTTTAAATGGTAGATCAGTTCACATTAGTTAGATAATAATTTGGGGCATTTTAAATATGTAGACATTTATTTAAATAAATTCTAAAAAATAAGATGAAATAGAAGGATTATTATGAAGTTTTTCTTATGTAATTATTTGTGTATCAGAGATAACATTTTTATTTTATATTTTTATATAAATAAGCATATTATTTTTATATAAACAAGTATATTATATAATTAAGTATATTACTTAATTATAATACAATTAAATTATATCAAAAAACCCTGCTGATTCATGTTTGCATAGTGCTTTGATATGCTAGTTCATGAAATGAACTGAAAAGCCTGGATTACTTTATTTCAATAATTCACTCACTGATGTATTGAAAGAGGGTATATTGTATTCTTACATGAGACCAAATGAGGTGGTATATAAAGAAGGTTATGATTTTAGTAAAGATAATTTACTTTGTCCATTTTTAAATTGGATTGTTTGTGTTTTTGTTGTTGAGTTGTATGAGTTCTTTATATATTTTGGATATTAGTTCCTTATTGGAGGTGTTGTTTGCTAATATTTTCTCACACTGAGTTGGTTGCCTCTCTTGTTGATGGTTTTGTGGTTATCAGAGGGTGGGCAGAGAAGAGGATGATGAAAGGAGAGCTGACTCTGGGTGGTGAGCACACAATACAACACTTTGATGATGCATTATGGAATTGTACACTTGAAACCTATACAATTTTACTAACCAATGCCATCCCAATAAATTTAATAATACAAATTAATACCTTATATATATACATAGATAAATAGAATCTCCACTTTTTTACCTGCTTCTGAATTCATAATAAAAAGTATATTCACTCAGTCTTCTCTAATAGCTAAAGTGATCATATTGTAAATATAATAATAATAATTTAATAAATAATTACATTGCAACTTTAGCCTACCATATATTTTGTTCTTTAGAATAATCATCTTGTGAGATTATCTGCTTATTGTATGATTGCACTATTTCTATAATATTCAGGCACAGCATATAAAAAGCACCCTGAATCTTCTAGGTAGATTTTTTATGTAAAAAGATTAATCTAATCTTCATATTAGCTGTGTCACTTATATACAATGTCCTTTCACTTTTCTTAATATAACAAAGTAATTTTTCATCTTTACATTCCCATCCAAGTTTCAACCACACACAAAGATGTTTTTTTTCTTTTTTAGAGTTCTAGGTCAGTGATCTTTTCTCTGAAATTACGTAGTATTGTATTCACTGTACCACTCATGCAACACATTAACATTTCCTTCCTTGCAAGAGTCTACCCCTTATTGGAATGTTCCTATCTCTCGCATTGGATTACAAATTCCTAGAAGTCAACATTTTACTATGTCTTTGAGTACCCCAGGGGATATAACATTATACATAAAAATAATAGGTTAATCAAATATATTTACTTAAATATATATGAAAAAATATAGATAAGATGAATTATAAAATAAGATTTATTTAAAATTATTAATTTCAAATTCTCACAGACACTGACTAATATGTGTAAATTGGAAAAAGAAGGTAGAATTTGGAGACATAAAAGAGTCACTAATAGTATTAATGTTATTTCCTTTCTTGTCTCATTGATTTATTTATTTAAGCCACAGAAATTTATTATAAACTAGCTACATGCTAAGAATTGAAGTGGTTCTGGGAATATAAAAATAAATGCTAACACTGCTCGTATCTCCATGCTCAGGGTCTCATCAAGACTTGTCTGATTTAGTCATTTCTTTAAGAGTAAAAGCTCGGCGTAAACTTAGTTTGTATGTTACTCTTAGTTAGTACTCAGCTGAAATCTCATTTTGTGAGGACTTCCCAATTCTCTGGGCATCCGTGTGTATGATTTCTCTCAACACACTACCAAGCAACTCTAGTTTTTATTTTTTATTTATCTCCTTGCATTGTAATTACACGTTCTAATGACAGAATTTCTTACTGGACAATTATTTTCTTAAGAGTATAGTTTTTTACAATCAGTAAATGTTGAATGGACTAATGACTTGTACAAATGTACAAATATACAAATGGATAATAGAAAAGCATAGCTCATAATAGAGTGTTAATATAAAATATTTAGACAAAATTTGTAGAATTACCTGAAATATAATACAGAAGGTATAAAAACACAGTGCAATGTAAATTTCAATAAACTGTATTATTTGAATAAAGTGACCATATAATTTACTTTCCAACTCAGGAGAATTCTAGAAGTGAAAAACAAAACCATAAATAATTATGATGGTATACAGGCAGACATAGGAAGTCTCCATAATGTCACTCTATTATTTGGGAGACTAGGTATGCATTGATGGGGAATGGAAGAACATTTTTAAGCAAAGACTTAAGGAATGCTATGTAACAAAAGACTATTAATTTTATTTCTGTCTATACATTCTGTTATAGAGAAAATTTAATTCAGATTTTTTTCCACATAAAATAGCATTTTCTTTTGTGAAGAGTTGTTTAACCTAAACATTGCAAATTAGATAAAAACAAACAAACCAACCAAAATGAGATTATATACACATCTAGTTTTTGTAGCCAAGTAAATATACTAAATTAAATGGGCACACATGCATAGTGAATTACATTCTAATGTATAACATAATTGTTTTCAGCTTTTTTGCTCAGTAGACTCTGGTATAATGTGTGTAGAACAGAAAGAACAACACTATTGCTCTTTTTATTTCCAAGAATTTCAAAACATAGTCACAGAGAAATGACTCTCTAATGTCAACCATATGAACATGATACCTGATGTATGGAAATTTGATATGTTGGTTCCCTATTCAATGCCCAAGACTTCATTTTGGGTGTGACCCAGATTTGCACAAAAAGCCTTTTTAATCATCTTACTCCACTTTCTCCTTGAGTGATTACTTGCTTCCATTTTTAACTACCACCTCTATATACTGATGACTGAGCTGTATCTTCAACCCATATGTCTTTTAGAAATGTATGCACCTTCTTAGTGACAATATTAACCAAGTTATTAAACAAGAATTAATATTTATCATTATGTTTCCAAATCTATTTTGCTCCTCTCCTTTCTCTCTTGGTTGATGACATCAAAAGCAACTTTCAAATGACCTTTAAGACTTTCAGGACCAGTATTCTTATTGCTTTACAAATTCTAGTTTTTCTACCTGTTACTCATACTTGAAATACTTCGCTATCATTATATTGAATGCAGAATTCAGTTAAAATATTTAACATAACATACCAAGTCTTTCATAATTCTACTTTTCTATATACCTAGTTCATATTCTGCAACTTCACTATGAACACATTTATGAGCATAATGGTATCAGATTGTTAATCTCTTATTTATATAAGTACGATCGAATTAAAGAATCCTATTTAATTCCTGATGAAACATTTTGATTTTCATTTCCATGAATTATCTTTTTATGGCCTCTTTCAATTTTATTATTGGGTAGCTTTCTTCATTCTTCTAAAACCTTTGTTCATTATTAAATTTTACCTGTGGTTAATTACATTTATTTTTCCAAGTCTATTGTGTGTCCATTTATATTTTACATGTTCTCCTATTAAAAGCGTTTTTTTACGTAGCCAAGCACACCACTCTTTAATAGCATCTTAATAGTAAATCTTGATTAAGAAAGTTTTCACTTTTTGTTTTTAATATCTTCAATTATATTTTCTTACAGGATATCAATGGTTTGAGTTTTTATTTTGTAACCTCTTAATTTATTTGAATCACTCCCCCTTTTTGTAAAATATGTTTCTAATTTTATTTTATTTTCCTTAATAGTAAATACTAAATCATCTTTTTCCTTACTAAACTGACATATTAATTTCATCATGTCAAATTCTTAAATAAGCTGGAATCTGTTTTCTAGATTTTCTATTCAGTTCCATTAATCTAGATTTGATTCCTAGTAGTTTTTTAGTATGTATTAAATTTCATAATTTTAGTTCCTGTCACTATTCTTCACACACATTTTTTTCTCGTCTTTTCTCTGGCTGGATTTCCTTCTTGCCATTGGGATACACTGCTGTTAATCCTTTCCCTTGGAGAGAAGGTTTTGTTATGGCGAAGGCTCTCAACGTATTTTACAGGATTAGTTTTCCTCTCTCCTTAGCAGGTCTTTATTGAGATCTTGGGGTCTTTGCCCTGAGAACCTAGTAGAGGTCTGGATGGTGTCCCCCGACCAAGACTTAAAGCCCCAGGGGCTTCTCACTCACATGTTAATCTCCATTTAAAACGTCAGGTAATTCTTCAAAAATACCATCACTATTCCAGTTTAAGGTTGTGGCAGCTTCTGCTTCAGATAAGCATAACTCAGCTGGGAATCTCTCCTGGTGTCTTCTCTCCAGATTTCAGGTGGCAGTTTTTGTTCTTTGATGAGTCCAAAAATTCACTGATTTTCAGATTTTCTAGCCTTTCCTGTGCAAAGCCCAAAGTGTTGACATCCAAATTCTTTCTGTCAGAGTTAAAGATGAAGTCTCATAAATTTTGTTGGACAATAATTTACAAAAACTTGCTTTCAGTAAATTGTTAAATTAATCAAAAGTGTAGCCTCCATGTGTGTAGGAGAGTTGAACAATTAAATAAATGAATGCAGATGATGACCATGGCCAGGTTTCACATTGTTAGAGTAGGTATTTGCAGACAAGTAAGAGTAGGAGGCTAGAATGACCCATGTGATAATGGATTAGAATTGGAGACATAAACATAAACTCTTTAGCTTAATATAAATATGAATGATTACATATAGAAGAAATATTTATACATGTGTATATATGTGTGTGTATATATATATATATACACAACGCTAATATGTATGTGCATATATATATATATATATACACATACACACACACACACACACACACACACACACATTTTTCTTTGCTCTGTTAGCTGATAAGATTTAGCAGCAATCACATTGTCATAGCAATGAGCACACTGGGCTCCAAAATCTTGTATTCTGATATCATTGTTCAAACAGGAACCAGGATCCTTTCAGAAATGGCTGATTATAAGATAGGGGTAGCAAATGTACAAGATGAGCCTAGAGCATCTTGTAATACCAGAAAGTAAAAAAGGATAAAAATATAAACAAACAATAAACAAAAAACACATAGATTGATGAGAATATACCAACATAACAGGAATCTAATGAAACATTGAAAAGCTAAAGCTGCAGCAATTTGAGCAACAAAATAGATAAATTAGTACTGGAGTATGAGTCAAATATAAATATCTATCTATCTATCTATCTATCTATCTATATATATATATATATACTCCAATAAATAAGCAAGCAAACAAACAAACAAATGGGGGAAAATAGACAAATACGTGCAGAAGAGCTCACACATTCTATGCAGATTGTCTATCCTCCAAGAAATGAACCATAACTCTTCATTCTTTAAATGGGAACTGAACACAACTTCCTTCCAAAGAGTACAGTATGGAAAGAGGGAAAAATGAGTAACTTTATAGCAGAAAACCCTGGCAAACACTACTGCTTCAGCCTAATGGTTACATTTAACATCTACATTGATAATTCATTTTATTAGCAAATATTCTTGTAGGAAGTACAGAAAATGGAAATTTATCTCTGACTTCTTCCTCCTAAAAATGCTGAATCTGAATCTAACCATTGAAAAAACACCAGACATATTTCAACTGAGAGACATTCTATAAAATACTAGATGAGTACTTACCAAAATTCTCATGGTCACCAAAAAAAGACAAAAACAAAAAACAAAACAAAAACAAGAACAAAACCCTGCCCCCCCCCCCAAATGGTTATAAAAACTATCACAGCCAAGAAAACACTGCAATTAAATACATGGAGATATCTTGTGTGCACTCCTGCCTCCACCAAAAAAAGAGAAGAATATTAGGTAAGAATTAAGACTATCTATCTGAATAATGTATGGTCTTTATTTAATAATAATATATAATTTTGATTCATTATTATAACAAATAAACCATACTAATATTCTATGTTAATAAATAAAATAATAAATAAATAAAAAACCTTATTTTTATAGTGTAATCTAAAAATTATAATAATAGGGGAAACAATGTGGGAAATATGAAACTATACTTCTACACAATTTTTCTGTGAATCTAAATTTTTTTCTGAAATACAAAGTTTTTAAAAAGTGTTTATATATGTAAGCAGGCATAAATATATCTATAGTAAGCACTAGTGCTTATAAAATGCGGACAGTTTTCTAAATAGTTTGAAGTTATTTTCCTAGTTCATCATTGTCTATTGGGGAAGTTGCTTTTTGTTCATGAATGTTTCCAAGAAATTCTCAATTTTTCTAACAGAATTCTACTTCTCTCCCATACTCAAAATTGAATGAAAGAATTATTTCTCATATTAACATGGTAACTCGGGAAAAGCCATAGTCTAAAAACTTCTCAGGGACTAAAAGTTCACTGTCACTAAATAACTATGAAAGGCTTAGGCAGGTGAAACTGTACTTTCATGATATTACCCCAATGAAATAAAATCTATCTGTTCCACTAAATAATCTAAAATGTTGACTTTTTTTTAAGATGAAGAGGTGGTCATAATCTCTTGCTTAGCTTCTGGAACACTGTTACCTAAAATATTCTTAACTATTTTTGCAAAATTGCATTTACTGACTCTTTATTCATTTTCTGGGCCTGGGGAGAAAAAGAAAACTTTTTCAAATAGATCACTAAAATGAGATTCAGGGACCCTACACACAACTATTGCTGGCGGTGAATCAGGTATAACAGCTATCTGGAGGCTTGGTTTTAGTTGTCTATACTTGAGTTATGTTATTATAAATTTCCCTTTGGCTTGACTTATTTTCAAGGATAATAGAAGAAACAGCAACCTTATGCTCCTATCTGTCTCCACTATAATGGTGTTCCTTGAGGACTTTGTACATCATACTAGAGTGTCTTCATTCTTAGGGTTCCTGGGAGAATGATTTTATATTTATAATGTCAGGAAGTGGGAGAATGAGGAATGTGAATTCATGTTAAATCTCTTGCCTTATTTTAGGAAGAAGTCAAAAGTTATTTTATAGAATTTAAATTCAGTTCCATTTGAAAATGTGGATTAAGGTAACATTTTAAGACATACATAGACAATTTAAAAAAATAAAATAAAAACAGGATGGGTTATTTTTACTGGAGAAGATAAAGATAAATATAATACATGTGACTGAAAAAATGGATAAAATACATAAAAACAATGAAATTTAAAAATCATGTGACTGAGGTAAAACCATTTACAGCAATTATAACATAAATGGTTAAAGTTCTTTATAACAAAAAGCAAGGGATTTTATGGGGACATGAGCATCTATGTCAGAAATTTTCTCTTACAGTTATTGCTCTGACTGGTAGTTACTCAGGTAAATTCACTGGAGGTTCATGCTTATGATTTGAGCTTTTTATCTATGATTTCCTGCATATATTTTAATGTTATTTTTTAAAATAAATATATGCAACATACAGAAAACACATGAAGCAAAAATATATATTTTCTTTTTAAATAAAGGGTTGGACTGGGCTCAGCAAAAAAAAAAAGAAGAAATTAAGGTTGGCTGTATTAATATTAGAAAATAAAAATTCAAGAGAAAAGGCATTAAATGAGGTATAGCGAAAAATTTCATAAGAGATACCATTTGCAAAGAATAAATACTGAGCATATGTGTAGCATTAAATTTATATCAAATAACATTTATATAAAGGGAAATTAAAAGAAATATTTATTGTAGGGGGTTACATTCATTTCTATCTTTGGTAAATCAAGTAAACAAAAGTTAAATGAGAGCGTTTGAGACACATAGCGTATAATATGCATATAAATTGTATATCCTAAGAGCAATGAATACAGCTTCTATGCCACCATTGTTAAAGCATTTACTTAGTTTTCCATATCCTGGGCAACCTCAACCTTCTCATAAAACACCAAAAACTTTGTAGATTCATCCTTACCTAAAATTTAAAATATACCTAAAAATTAATTGGTTTACAAATAAAAAGCAAGATATTGTTGTCAAATTTGTTAAAGGTGCAGTATTATAGCCACAGTCATACTTGATGTTATTTGCATAAGTATTGCAAATTTTCTAGGAAGACACATGATTATTTGTTTAAAGTTCTTTCCACATATTATATAAAATTTGACTTAGTATTATTGCTTCTAGATACACATTATCATAAAACAATTAAATATAAAAATTTAGAATTAAGTTTAACATATGTATTATATAAGTTTTATGAAAAACAAAATTTTCAATGTTAATACAAGTTCAATTTAAACTTTTGATATGTACATACTATGAAGTAACCTTTGCTAGTATGTTTAAATATTCTAATACATATTTATAAGATATCTGTAAGAATACAAAATCATAAATAGGTAAATAGGCAGAGAGACAGATAGAAAACATAATAAAATACCAATTTGGGGATTGTGCATGGCTTCCACACACACAAAAAAATGACTAAAATTACAGCAAGGAAAATATTAACACTGACTAATGTTAATGTTTGTGTTTCTTTTTTTACATATCACCTTATTTCTGAATTTTACATTAGTGTATATATTGTTTTCAAAAAATAGAAAATAAATATTAAAAGTATTGTTTAAAGATTTCAAGGTCATATAATCATTTTTAATTCGACCATTTAAAATTTTAACTTTGACTTATAAATAATGTCATGCCACATTTTAACTTAAATGTTATAAAGTTTAACATTTTGATTTTCTAATAAAGTACTATAATTATTTTTAAACATAAATAAGTAATTATTCAGTGTGGAAAGGGAATCTAAGAAATCAACATATATCACTCATCATGCTTAAAACACATAGTCCATAGCATTGTTGAAAAACATTATGGAGGTATATTATTCAAACTGAATACTTAAAGTGGAGATCATGAGCATCTTGTGATAGAGATGGCTTTAACTCCAAAAAAACAAATTAAACATAACATCTCTAGTTTCTCATAGACTATGGTTTGCAGAAAGCTAATCTTATGTGTGACATATAGGTTTTATTAAAAAAAAGATAGCAAGCAAAATTAATTTTTAACTTAAATATTAATTTTGTATATAATAAGTTTCAGCTATTGGTAAGAAAACAATAAAGAGTAGAATTTTTAATAATTCAAAAATATCTAATGAATTAGAGAATGCTCATATCATTTATGAATATTAAAGTTGCTCATTATATTTATTAATGCATACATATTAAGTTCATACTTGTTTATATGCACATTGAAACAGTATGTACTTTATTTACATTATGCTCATGCAATTGGTATTTAAATATCACATTCAACAAAACTAACTAAAACTCTCTTACACTTAAATAAAATTCTAATTCCTAATTTACTAAATGTTCATAGAATACATGAAAGAATTTGAAAAAATAACAAACCTGCATAGACACATCTGCATTTGGTCAGCATGCAAAAATCTGTGAAATTGGGCTGACTTCCACCAAAACAACATTTTGTAAATGGAAAAAGAGAGTGCACAGAAGGAAACAAAAATTCCAGATTACAACTTGAACTCTAATATGTACCTTATGGAAAAAAATAAAAACTCTTCAATTATCTCCCTTTTAATCTTTCCTGTATATAAGGCTCTTCTTGCCTCATTCATCTACTTACAATACTATTTCCTGAAAATTTAGATCATTTGATATAATTTGATTTTAATACTCATTTTTCTGTTCTTGGAATACTTCTGAGTTTATTTTGATTGGTTTTATTAAGCCCCTCGACATATGCTAAGATTTTTAGATATCACTGGTGTAATATTCACTTTAAGTAAAACCATTTTGCCAAGCATGTATCTGTATCTGCAATAAAAAGCTAATGAGGTAAAGTCAGGGTAGCTCATATGGTTTGCAGTGGTAGATTTTAAGGATTAATCCTGGTCACGTCATAATATATTTTGCTGCAGCAATGATCAGTATCAACATTTCAAATTGAAATGAACAACTCTTTGATTATATATACATGATTATATCACTGTGTTGACAAGATGCTGATAAATATCTTTATTCTCATGATTACACAAAATAGATACTTTGAGGGAAAAGGAGGTTTCTACTGGAGGAACTAGAAATGAGATTTTATGGTATTTTTCATTATAACTTTGAAGACACTCTTTCAAAAGCTTAGTGTACTGCATTTTTGTAGCTTGTAATAATATTTCATAGCATTATAGGTAATTATTTTGCAGAGAACAAAAGCATTTAAAGATGAATTTATTGAAAGAAATATAAAATCTTAATAAAAATCACAATAATAATTTTTATGGTTTAAACTTAAAAATGCATAATTTGACTACTTGAAAGTAAACCAATTGGTTGTCCTACATTGAGGACACAATAAAATTCAACTTGGTTGTACTTAGAAGAAATTAAAAAATTTACCTCTGTTGAAAATAGGAAAGTAAAATATTATTGCTAAAGGCAACTGATTATCCAGGGAATAGCCATGAATTTGCAGAGGATATTAAAATGAATTAAAAAAAAACTCTGACGAGAGAAAAATATGCATGTTTCAACTGAATAATAATAGTAAATCTATGGTTCAAATACCTTTCATCTATATTGTAAATAAATAGTCAATCAATTCATATTAATACAATTATATAAATATATTATTATTACAATATTCAGGATCTCAATAGCTATCACATATTTTACTATCACTTAAATATTATTCATTGGATATTATCTAATTCACAGTTAACATTTTATATTTTGATTATTAATAACCTAGATAGATTATCTGTTATATCCATTCATTGATTCTGATATATCTCTAAACATATGTGCTTCCTTAATCAAATGTTGTCTAATTATAAATTCAGGTTATACTCAGGAACTCAATGTTCAAATTATATTTTCACCTGATAACAAAACTTAGTTACAAGTAACTTATAAGGGCCAGATCATTTTAACTTAAAATGTGGAACCACCATGCTTAAAAGACTAACATAATTTGATTTTTTGTTACTTAAGAATTGCAACTAAGTTAGTTTAAGAATACAAAAAAAGTTTTGAAGTTCACTACAAATTTTAAAATGTGATATTTTACGTTATTAGAAATTCACAACAGAGTAAATAATATCATTCATTTTCATTTTACATACTCTACTTCTACATTGTGAAATACATGAATTCTTAATACTATCATACAGTGTAATAATCTTGCCTAAGAGGTTGGAGGGAATAAATTCCCTTCAAGTCTTTCAGTATCAGAATGTGCTTGCTGTATACTGTTCACACAAAGCAGCTCTCAGATATGTTATTTAGATTATTTTCCTTTTGAGGCATTTAAAATAAGGGGGCAGACATGATCTATCAGTAAATTTTTTCAATATCTTAAACATAGACATTCTTTTTACACTTACAATACCATTACTATATTAAGAAAATTGATATTCATTCAGTAATATAACATAATGTATGCTCAAATAATTTCCATTTTTCCTATGTCCTGGAAGTTTTTTATAGCTTTTTTGTGTTGGTTTGTTTTCTATGCAGAATTCAATCAATTTTGACACACTTTGTTGTTCTTTTATCTTTGTTTTTTATAATCTCAATAGTTTTCAACTTTTTCTTTCCACGATAATGCAATTTTGAAGATTACATTTCTAGTTTTCTTGAAGAATATATGGAAAACAGAATTTGACTTGTTTTCTCAAGACTAGAAAATATTACATATTTTAACATTAATTCAACATAGATATTATGACATCTGCCTTTGCATATTATCAGGAGGCACATAGAGTATTCCCATCTTGGACAGTAATCAGTTGTATGAAGTTGGTGGCCATCAGGTCACTTACAGTGAAGGAACATACTTCTCTTTGAAATTGATCATTAGGTTTTGGAAGAATACTTTGAGACCCTGTAAAAATTCTATCCCCCCCACCATGTATCAACCCATTGAAGATCCTTGCCTGAACTAATTTTACATTGAAAGTTAGCTGCAAAATCGATATTTTATCATTTTATTGTCATTTTTCAATATTTATTACCTAACACTGCTATAAAGTTATCTTTTTTAACTTTTTTCTGATATTTTCAAATTTTTGCTTATCACTATACAATCTGTCATCATACTAAATACATTTAACATATTACCATGGTATGCATATTTATGTACCAATTAGTGAAACTTGCATTCTCACATGATGAATTTCAATATCAGACATGCAATCATGGAAGAGGGCTGTCCAGAAAGTATTCAGCCATGAAATAGAATAATAAAGGCATTTATGCCTAGATTTTTTCCAGATAGTCCTTGTATTTCTCCAAGCAGCTCTCTCTGGTTCCATTTAGTAGCAATTGGTTTCAGAAAATGAAGACTTGACAGTAGGTGTGTTCAGTGCTATTGAACTCATTGTTCTAAACCCATTCAGTGGAGATATATGAGTATATCACGAGTTTATACTGATACCTCTACAATTAAGCAGTGCCCAATCTTTGGGCTTCCCTAGGCCACATTGGAAGAAGAAGGATTTTCTTGGGCCACATATAAAATATGCTAACACTAACAATAGCTGATGAGCTAAAAAATGGTCAGAAAGAATCTCATGAAGTTTCAAGAAAGTTTATGAATTTGTGTTGGGCCACATTCAAAGCTGTCCTGGACCGTGTGCAACCCACCGACTGCGTGTTGGACAAGTTTGCTCTACAAGAAATCTACCTTCAGGCATACTTGGTATCAAATAAGACATTGAAGTTGCTGTTAATTTCTTCTTGTTAGTCCAATAAGCATAAAATCATCAAGGAAGTGTTATAATATTTGATATAGCATGAGTACAACACATTTCCTCAAACCTGTATTATGACCGAGTTGAAACAGCACTGCAAGAAAACACTAGAAATGTAGTGTTCCCCTATGAGATGAAAGCAAAATTGTTTCTGATTATCTATGTGAATTTTGGGGCAAAGAGATTTGTTAAGGGAAGAGATACATACCAAGTTCCAGCAGACAATGCAAAGATTATCACATCAACATAACAGTTGTCCTTGGTCAGTGCATGATTATGCTTATCAAAAGATCTATGTCTTTTCCATGGCCAAATAAAATAGCTAATAGGGATGCAATAGAAATCTCAACCCTTCGATCTTGCAAGTCTTTGTTGGGGCACTGATATCTGTGGTTCCCTAACAGTACAATATTGCTTTTGGTTGCTATTTTTAGTGAGAAATTAGGGAATCATTATTCTCACTTTACCCCATGGTCAAGCAACCATATGAGTAATCGGTCCATAAGTAGGTATATTTATCCCCCATACATATGTTGAGACTAAACATGTAACTATAGCATGGACTCAGGCCAAGACTCTCCCCATAAGCCTCAGATTGACTACTCTGTGATTCTAATGATGAAAGTTTTGGTCTCTAGGTATTTATGTTAGTTCATATTCAACATCTAACAATCTCCAGATGGTCTATTTCCTCCTCCAGAGTGCTGACACTTTCATAAATAATCATAGGATCCTCAAAAATGTTTGGAAAAAAGATTCAGATGATACAGGTATAGATTTGTTGCAGGGTCTTTTCTCAAAGGATTTAGACTCCCTTCAGTCAAGGAGCTCTAGCTCTGTAAACAGACTTATTCTGAGACCTGCATAAGAAGCCATGAATTCCCATAGCAATTTTTCCACTTGGGTCTCTCACCAGACATGGAAATTTTCTGCTTATTACGGACAACTGTTACTTTAGTAGGTTGCCAATATTGTCTTTCTAGGGATGCAAGGATCAGTTAGCCATATGTAATCACTGAGGTTAACTCCTTCTTCCTTTGACTTCATCACTTTGTATAGTAATTGTGCTCACTTTGTCTTTCACTCTCACTCGACCTTTATTACACTATGCCACTGAAATCAGGGAGCCAAATCCTATAGTGCTTCTCCTACCATTATGTCTAGCCTATTAATTAGGCTGACCAGATGTACAATTTTAAGCAGGACAGAAAATAATGGTACTGACTCATTTCAAATGGTACAAATGGTCATCCTACTACTAATGGCTGTCACAGAAAATAGAATAGTAACAGAGTGGCTGACCTGCTAGCATAGAATTTATCCACTCCAACATCCCATTTCCTGAACCTTTAGACTCTACACCTTGAGAGAGTCAAAAAGGTTCTGGTATTTCAATCACTGTCTTTAGGGTACTACATAGTCTTGGGCTTTAGCTAACCAACCTAACAATCTCTCAGGTACTGGACACAATAAAATGATTCACAAATCCAGGGTAAGTATGTGAACATATATTTGAATATAGTTCTAAAGTTGCCTTTCTACAACAGATAGCTTTATACTAAGTTACTCAAACTCCTGATAATTCAACTTACTACAATCTTGCATCATTAATATAATCATTCTGTAACTGTTCACTTCTGCTTATAATTGTCCACTTCCTCTTCATATGTGCACCTCGTCACTGGAACTTTCGAAGTCCCAATCAGTCACAACTGCGGGTACAAAATTCAGATTCTTGTGATCTACCTCGCATCCGAATATGTCCTTTTAGATATGACTCTTATTTCAGAGATGTGTGGAATAAAAACATTATTTGTCATCCAAATATCAGATACACAGTAGGGAAACAGGCAAGAACACCAAAGCAAATCACACGGCCAGGACGGAATTCAAGTGGTTGGGAAAGTGCGACATTATCATGGATACGATTCTTATAAAATCCTACAAACTAGTTATATTCTCCATTTTTATGTTGTACACATTTTATTTAAACATTTTTTTCTTTTATTTTTTAAACTTTTAAAATTTAAATAAAAATTTTATACACATATTTAATTTTTCAGCTCTCAAGCCTTCATCTTACTTTGTATTAGTGAAAATTCATAATAGCTGTTAAGATTGGAGAAGGCAATTGTGTGAGTGGACCTTTAAACCAATTTTGGAAAGGGTGATTGTTGGAAGCTACAAATGTACTGTAGAGATAGAGAACATTAATCTTTTATGACAAAAAAAATCCTTATATACGTCCAATAAAAACAAAGAGTACTGACCTAAATATAACATCGGATCAGCTTACAAAAAGAAAAATAAAATCAGCGACAGTAAATTATTAAGACTTAGGAGTAGAGATAAAAGTAAATGAATAAAGAAAGTCTTGAGACATCAAGAGATTGTTCAAATCAAAATCCCAGAAAACTCATCTTCCATCACTATGGAACTACTTCATAGTTCCTTTGGAACTAAGTATTTTTAGAGCAATTGAGAGTTTTGAAATGCTTAGGGACATTTTGTGGCTCTCTATTTGAATATTTGAATTAAAATCTGTCCTCTTAAGTTGACTTTAATTAATTTCTAGGCAAAAAAAACTATTCAAAAGCTTATTATGTGGATAGAACACTTTACAAAACTAGCAAAAATCCAATGCTCGTGAATTTTATTATTTGTAACTCTATTTCAATATTGTGTCAATACTGTTTATAAAATACTGTTAAAACTTACCTAAAATAATTGAATCCTTAAACTAATCCCATATAACATTTAAATCCTTATTTAAAATGATTCAATTTATTCAAATGTAACTGCTTGCAAACACTCTTGTTATTGAGAATTTATAAAGTAGAGCCAATTATCTAATAAGAATAACTGAACAATGGCATCATGTAATTATTTTTTGAAGTGTATCTGCAAATTTAATAAATTACTTTGAATCATATTATACTGACATTTTTACGATGATAAGAAACTGCATGAATCTTTATTCTAAATCCCATGTCTTAAAAACCAAAGTTCTTTGGGTTAAATGACCTATCTTAAGATGCAGAAGTGAAACAAAATCTTGCATAAACATACTTTCTCACTCCCCAATTTAGTTTGAATTCTCAGCTAATAAAAAAAATAACTTAAAGACCGTATTTTTATATCATTCTGTGAAAATCCATTTTCTCTAGGAAATATATTTTATTAGAGGGTAATAATTGGGCTTGTTTTATAAAACCAGAAATCAGGTAATGCTGATATATCTAGAATAAAAGTCACTGGAAAAGAAACTAAGTGGCATCACTAAAAACAAAATAAAATATGAATTATTGAATTGGTACTCAGTATCTTCAGGCTACTCTAGTTCATTACAGTATCATTATGGCATTGACGAGTGTGGGAAAAGCCTAGGCAATGCTACATGTATGACATTGATAAATGTGGGAAGGACATGTGGATTTTTTTCAGACTCATAGATTTTTCAGAACCCATCTGCAAGGCTGTTTTACAGGAAATGACAATCTTCTCTGCTACTTAAAGAAAATGATTGTATCTGGCCCAAAGACAGACTTTTAATAATTATATCAGTTGTTTGTATCTACTTTCCATTGATTTTTTTCCCTAGAAAATATAATTATACTAGCTGAGAAATTCCTTGTCACCCCTTGTTATTAGATTCTCACAGCCTAAGCCACTTTGGCGTGACAGATTTCACCCTCTGATTACAGCATGGAAGAAATCACTCACCTCATGTAAGCTTGCTGACTTGTGCCTGTCTCCTCCTCCTGCACCCTTCCCCCACAGATCTTCTACAAGCCACCCGTCCTGCCTGGCTCCAGTCAGCACCACTGCTAACATGAAGCTGCAAATCAAGACCATGACAGCAGGAGCTGGTAGGCCCTCCCAGAATGCTGGGTTAGATGTAGATAATCTTCATGAATTGTTCCTTGACTCTGAACTTCATAAAATGACTTCTTTTTGTGTGTGTGTGTCGGAGGTGGGGGTGTTCCCCAGCTGGGAATCGAACCCAGGCTGCGAGGTTGAGAGCACTGAAGCCTAGCCTCTACACCACCATGGAACCCCCTAAAATAATTTCTTATGTCTCAGAAAAGATCTCTATAATTTCACCAAATTTTTGGTTATGTTTATGGAAGGGATCTAGATTGTTTCAGCATGCCTTTTCAGTTATGTTTTATCACTTGTACTATTTTGTGGTTAAAAACAACTACAACAAAAAGACAAACGCACTTCTCCATGCAATACTCTACTCTCATTTTAAGTTGAATTTTGCCCATTTGTGTTTGTGCAGTTATTTAGGGGAACTTATGACATGGCCAGTCATCTTCCAGGAAAAACTAACAAAGCATTTTAAATCATGTGTAACATTGTACATAAAACATTAATCCAAACCACTCCAAGACCTCTAAATACTAAGTATCTGATTCTTGCCATGCAACCAAAATAATTCTAAAAGATCAGCATTAAAACTCTAAATACCTGGTACAAACATAACAATTTATAGAGGGACATTTAAGTAATGATAATCAATTATTTATTGAGTAAATTTGCCATGAATACAATTAAGATGTTCATGGTAATGTTTAAATTTTTAAGAAGTTTAAATAATTGCAGAGTAAATACTTTAATATAATAACTCTAGCAAGGACACTAACTTGAGAATTCTTTAATAGACAGTATAGCCTTAAATCTAATTTTGAATGTTTAGAGAAAGTATATGAAGACAAAGAAAATTTATAATCACATTAGGACTGTGAAAACAGCAGGACGGTACTAAGAATAAGAAAGAATTAGAGATCTAAAAGTGCTGACAGTGTAGTTAGTTACAAACTATTAATTATAGCCTTTTAAAGTCTAGAATCATGTTAATTTCTTCTTCAGATATTAACTGGTGAGTCTTTGAGGAAATTCTGAGTATGTTCTTCTAAAATTTTATGCCAGCCTTATTCCATGTCTCAGTTAACCTGACTGAGATTAATGATCTTTTTTGTACCCTGTAACATAAAAATCAATCACAAGTGACAAGATATTTATTTTGAAAACAATGTACCCACATTCCAAATACAGAGAGGTTGCAGTATATAGATAGAAATATATAGATACATTAAAACAGACGTCAATAACTCTGTCTAGATAGATGATTTGATGTCTCCCAAACATCTACAAATTGGATTGTTCAGGGTAACATTGATTTATTTCTTATAAGTCTAATTGCAACAATTTCCAGGAAAATGATTTATTATGATGACAGAGACACATTGACAGTTCAATAACAGTGATCAATGATCCTAACCAATGGACAAATGGTATGTTCTATGCTTTGGAATGACATCCAGGCATTGGCTACTGAAAAGCCATTCTTAGAGGTCTCCAAGTGTGAAATAGTATCTGTAGGCAAAAATGTCAATCTACTTGTACATTATTCACTTTAGAATCTAACCTTGCTCAACTAGAAATGATTCAATATGTCAAATTCTGGGTTAAAGCCTGTAGAACCAAGAGAATTTTGTGGGGAAGTTTGCTGAATATTTGTTTTTTATTAAATCCTCTTCCAAGAAGGAAGTTACCTTCCATAAAATCACCTCTGTCACATTTTTCTTCTCTATATTTCCCCCATGGAATGGGTCAAAATGCTAACTGCTGAAACAATAATCTCACATGATCAGTGAATTAAAAGACTTAATCTTTCTTCTAATTGGCACTCAATTCCAGTAAAAGTCAGTGTAGAGTGGAATGGAGCTTTGGCAGAAATTTGAGCTCCTTCAATCCAGTAACTGCATAATCTTGTATACTGTAGAATCCTTCCCTGGACACTTTACATACAGCCAGCAAAAATGAGGAAAGATATCGTGTAAAAACTAAATGGAAGTTTGAAAGACTGGTCCAGTAAGTGACAGCCTTAAGTTCCTTTGTCAGAACACAGTCATTTAACCCTACTGATCTGAGGAAGTCTGGAGAATGCAAGCTTCCCATGAGCTTTGGAAAAAATAAAATAAAGATAAGAAAATAAATTGAAAGCAAACATTATCCCTTATACACACACATAAAATGTTATTTTAAGTCTTGTTTTCACTTTTATTACTAGATCTCTACTAAAGTTATATTACCATAACAACAGGCTAGACACTTATTAGTTAGTTTTAGTTTTTAGCTTTCTGTTTTGCTTTCACAATTTCTAACAGTAAATATGAAAATTAGCTTTTTCCCACTGGCTAAGAGCAACTATAGACTCACCTTGATTCAGTAAATCTTGATGGATTTGCACTCTGACCCCAATGAATCTCCTTTAAAAAACTTCTATGTTAAAAAAAAAAAACTATCACTTCATGATGGAGAGCCACCCAATGCTTATATAGAAGGAGTTAAATGCCATAATTCAGAAATAATTTGATTTCTTTAATTAGAAATCTCTCCAAAATCAGACCTTAAAACGTAAGGTTAGTCCATGTAGTTTATATGAAAGGTGATCAAAAGAAACACAAATTAGAAAAAGAGAAAATAAGAGGCAAAATGGAGAAAAGCCAGCAGGGTCTATGTATATCTATTCTACCCTTACCTAATCTTTTCTGTAACAAAGAAAAATAATATAGTAAAATATTGGGAGAAAGGAAATATTTCATGCCAAACACAAAATCAATGATATGTTCAAATATTTAATGATATTAACCAATTATAGCCATAATCTCAAAAATTTTGTATATAAATACAACTGCAATTTAATGGCTTTTGAAAATTCTAAATATGTGAGTTACTACTGTCAACTATATAACATAAGTATCCCAGATTACTTTCAAAATATTCACTCTTTGCATTATAATATTTATGGCATTTCAACTGTCATTATAAGATCTACTCAATGCATAAATAATAACAATAAAATAGGAAAATGGGATATAAACACACTGGGAGCATTAAAAATTTGTATGAAGTATATCATAACCTTGATTTATCATTTTTAAATCCATGATGACAGTAAGTTAATTTAGAAGCATATTGTCAATTATTGCATATGAGGCTTTCCTGAAAGGTAGTCATAGTGGATGAAAAAGGAATTCTTTCTCCTATGAAGCAAAACTGATCACTAATAAGATTCTCCAAAAGACAATTAGGAAGAGTTAAATATAAATTACTGATGTAGCCTCACATATTAATTGAAAATCTCTTATAAGCATAGACCTTAATCTAGTGACAAAATATGTGTGTATAGTCAGCTCAGGTCCTCTGAAATTGAATTCCCACTTTAGGTGGTTAGATCATGAGCACACAATGTATGGTAGTGAACTGGAGATTTTAAAATATCTCATATAATGTAAATAAAGGAGAAAAATGAATAGATATTCATGGGAAATAATATCATACATTAGATCAAATAGAAACTAATGTGTTTTCATTTATCTTCTCTAAATATTTCAACTTTGATCAAAATCCAAGGACTGACTAAAGATTATTTTCTTATTTTATTAAAAACAACAACAGAAAGCTGAGCACTGATAAGTGAACCGAATCAACAGAATCCAGTTGTACTCACGGAAAGGCCTGAATTTGGAGATAAACATTTGTGCCTTCACTTAACGTTGCAAGAATTAGTAAACTGCATGACTCTCTAAAATTAGACCTTTCCCAAAATACAGCAGATAATATACGCTTCAAGTATTTTATAGTTTTTTTTAAATTAAGTGTGTTTATGTTAAATATTAAGCATAAATTGACAATTTGTACATTTTCATTTCTTCCAGAGGAAAAAGGTGGGTGTTTTAGGTTTGTTGTGGTTATTGTTGTTTTGTTGTTCTTGGATTGTTTTTGTCTTTGCACGAAGTCCTTCTTTACTTCAGGCCAAAGAAGAAAATACTATTATGAAGATTGCTGCTCTAAACGTTCAGTATCTTCCAGTCCTGAAATTCCTACTAGATTAAAAGTTAATGCTGATAGATATGGTCTCTTCTTCCTCCTAGTTATGGCGTCAAAACAGGAAAATGTCTGGAATAGCCACTGAAGACAGAAGGTATGGTCCTTTCTCTTTGTCTCTCTCTCGGTCTCGGTCTCTGTGTGTGTGTCTTTGTCTATGTCTTTCTCTGTTTCTTTCTCTAATTATCTCTGTGTCTTTTTCTCATCTCTCTCTCCCTGTCTCTATTCTCTGTTTCTCTTTCCCTCTCACCTTTTCCCCTTTCTCTCCTTCTTTTCTCATTTGTCAGTTGGGTTAAAGCCAAACATTCTGAGCTATATTAGTAAAGGCTGGGGCAATAATATAGACTTCTTTACCTTATGAAAAGAAACCTCTTCCTTTCTTCGTTACATTCATTATTGTTTTAGATGTAACTCCATGCATCTTTGCAATGATAAATCTAGAGATCCAATAACATATGTGGAGGCGTGTGTGTGTGTGTGTTTGCACGTGTGTGTGCTTAGGAGAGGGAATGGAAATGGAAAAGGCCCAAAGCTGATTTTTACTTCACTTAGGAAAAGAAGTCCTGTACTCATTTTCAAATAACTTATTTCATTATTAAGCTAGGTGAGGTTGTAATGTTCAATCTTGATATCAAATCAATATTTACATTGTCTTGGATTATTAGCTTGGTTCCTGTATGACACCGGACTCTTGTAAGAACAGCTGACAAGAAAATAATTCATTTATTCTTAACTCACACAGAATCAGATAATGTCACTTTAGTCTAGCCAAAATTTATACTGCTATGCAAACAATTAACAAAATCTTGTCCTATTTTTCATAAACATCTTCAGTTTGTATTTCTTAAAATCCCCAAAACAATTTATATATGATTAAATTAGAAATAGGAGAAAATATTTTACTTGATTTTTAAAGAAATAAGAACGTCATTGAGTTTCTTTATTATTTAAACATTTCCAAATATGAAATCCATCTAAAATCAGTGAGTTTCATACTAAAAATGGTCTGTTTTTTTAGGAATGTATAAAATGATTATGGGCTTTACAATCAATAATATTTTGAATCCTTTTAACTTCCATGGCATGAATGGTTATGTATGCAATCCCATAAATACCTTGCTAAAATGAAGCCCAGGAATTTCCGTAGCTACTGAAACAGAAAGAATCTTTTTGAGAAAAGCCATTGGATACATATAAGTATGCAAATCAGATATGATTGACATTAACAAACATCATTAACTTCTGTTTGGATGCTATCAAAAGTGTGCTTGTTTTTATCACTTAGGGATATTTGGAATGCAAATAGCAGAAAACTCAACTCATGTAGGTTTTCTTTATTGGTTTACACAGACCAGGGTGTATCTGGCTTCTGGTTCAATAGGCATCATCACAGTCTGGCTTCTCTAATTTGTGTGTCATTATTCCTGTTAACTGCATTCTCAGCTCCCTGTGGGCTCAAAATGACTATATCTTCCCTGCTTTAAGATAAGCAGGAAATAATGTTTATTAGAGGTGGAATTCAATGGTTTATTTGAATTGGAACAAATTGAAACATGTGCCAAATCTGAGCTAAAGACCAAAGCATGCCATGTTCTGAGGGGCCTGTTTTCAGTCCCATAACCAGGCTCTCGGTCAATGCCATCAAAAATATAGCAAATGAAAAGTGCATATATAGTTAAGAGCTACTTATAGACACAAACATGTACAAGGTCAGACAGTTAACTTGTGAGCTCATCCTAGAAAAAGTGCTACATATTCATTGCTGAGTATCACTGCAGTCACCTTTGAAGTACTCCCCTTGGGAAGCTGTGCACCGACACCAACGCCTAGTCCACCCTTTAAAGACATGTTAGAACTATTCTGGAAAAGTCATCAGAGCTGTCATTGTGCCTTTGGCCAAGTTATGACACCTGAGCTAGTTGTTTGTACCGTGCTGCCAATGTAAGCATATACTGGCAAGTTCATGAACTTCATTGTCAGATTTTGGGTACAACGAATGAAAACACCCTAGAGGGGACTCAAATCTCAGATGCAATTGTTGGATGTCTGTGACTCCACTTGACGTTTTAAATGACTTTAATCTTTATATTGAATATTTGACTTATCTCTTATTTCCCATTTTATGAATGAGAGAAGTGAATCTCAGAAATGTTACATAAATCCCCCAAGATCAGCAGAGTTATAAATGTTAAAACTGTGATTTAAACCCACGATTGTCAGACTCAAAATCCAGTTTGCTCTTTGCTACTTAATTGTACCCTCATAAAAATAGAAGAAGTCCATCATGCTGTGTTTATTCCATCTGTAACTCATGAAATTTAATATAAGGAACTATTTATTTTATGTGCCATATACTATAGTTCAATAGATAAAGATCAAGCAGTTATTAAATAACCATTAGATACCATTTGCAACAACATGGATGGACCTAGAGAGTATTATGTTAAGTAAAATAAGCCAGACTGAGAAAGAAATATATATTATCTCACTTACGTGTGAAATTCAAAAAAGTAACAGAAAAACCAAAACAGAAATAGACTCATATATATAGAGAACAAATTGATGGTTGCTAAATGGGAGGAGGCGTGGCAGGATGGGTGATAAAGGTGAAGGGAAGAGGCAGCACAAATTTGCAGTCACAAAATAGTCATGGGGATGTTAAATACTGCATGAGAAATAGAGTGAATAATGTGCAATCTGTGTGTGGTGTCAGATGGACACTAGACTTATCAGGGGTATCACTTCATAAATTATATAAATGCCTGACCACTATGCTGTACACATGAAAATAATATAAATTAATACTGAATGTCAACTATAATTAAATACATATATAGTCATAGGATTCAAAGTATAGAATAGGGAATAGAGTCAATGGTGTCATAATAGCTATTTACAAGTGTCAGATGGGTAATAAACTTGGAGTTATCATTTTGAGAGGTGTGTAAATGTCTAATTGTATGGTACTCTGTACTTTTGAATCTAATAATAAAAAATAGAACAGGTAAGTTTTTAATCTATAAAAGATTATTAAAGAAATATTTAGAAAATAACACCTAAGTAAAAAATATTTTAGCACATCTATTTGCTAAAACAAGCTTTGTTTTAACAAGGAAAAACTAATTGTTTATTTCTAGAATTCATCACAAATTAGCTTGTTTTTGCCATTCCCCTTTTTTTTGTCTTATTAAGTATAAAAAGAAAATTTTCATATAGCATGTCCTGCAAAAAGCTATAAAGAGATTACATGATTTTCATACAGGGGATCTATTTTAAAACCATTTATATAAGACATCCCACGTAATTATACTGTAGAAAGTAACTTTTTCTATTTTTAGGAAAGATTTTTAGTAATAAATGGAGAAGAAAACCATCTAAGTCAGTAGAAATAAAATGTGATCACTTTTTACAGTGAACTTGAGAGAAAACTGTGTAATAGTTAAAAGTAATTACTTGGGTAAGAGTAGATAAAATAAACATGACTTCTTATATTGTCATAGAATTAATTATCTAAAGCTTTATATATAAAAAGCTATAATAAGTTTTCCAGAAAGACAGCCATCTTTTCATTTCCCATCAAAATTTATTGAATATACCGAATACTACTAATACTTCAACTGTTAATAGTCCATGAAGCTAGTTGAGTTGGTTAGCAGGTCATACCAATTAGATAAGGAATTTAATTTTCAAACAGAACATTTAGCTATGCTCCAGTCACTTGATTGTAATTGTTTCTCTAATTCTGCTCTGCCTCTTTGAGAACTGAGTTTAATAGAAAGAAATTGAATATATTTATAACTTGGTGTAAAAATATTGTCACAGGTATAAATAAGAGTATATCTGTCTAATAAGGACAGCTCCTTTAAAATTTCATAATTCTGAATGTTATATATGATGAAATCTTTTCTTATGTTGATAACTGCTATGGTTCTTCCAAAAGAATTTCTGTCAGAGGCATCCAATAAATTTTAATAATCTTAGAGAATCTAGACATGCATAATTTAAGAAATATTAAAGAAAACAAGATTATATGTCTATTCACAGAAATACCTCTGATAGTCTAAAAAGAGGAATATAGTTTTGGTAGGCAAGATTTAGCAAAACAATAAAAAGTATAAAAATACTGCATGATGTTTAGTTATATTGAGATTTCAGATAAACAAGAGATGATTTAGTGTAAGTATTTCCCAAATCTTGCATTGGATAAATTCAAATTTATTTGGATGTCCTGCATTTTATTTGAGCTGTAGGTTCACAGTGAGTCATCAGAATAATGGAGAGAAACTAAATGAAGTGTGCATCTCCAGAGTCCTAAGCTAAATAAAAACAGTTGCTATATAAACTCTCTGTGTTTTCTTTAAACAGATACTTGTGATTATTCTTGGAATCTAGGCATATGAAAACCCAATTCATTATTTAAAAGACTTAAAAAGTTTTAGAAATAAATTATGTTTAAATTTTTATATAATCAAGAATGAGTTTATTTGTGGTTATAACTAGACAGAAACTAGAGGACCAGCAGATTGAATTGATTTTACTTGCTTTCAAATTTACTCTTCAAAGTAAATCTTCAGAAATCAGTTCAATTCTTTCAGTGAAAATTTTTGTGAATTCTTATATGGAGACATATAATGTTTTGTTAATTCTATATTTGATATTGAGTACTTCGTACATAAATATTCAGCTAAGTTTACTCAATGTTTAAAATATATTTTTTAGCTTTTCTCAATCACCTATCATTTTACTATTTTAGAATTCATTGTTATCTACATTTAGAAAGATAATTAAGGAAGGCATAATTCAATGACCAATTTTTCTGTTTGATGAAAGAAGAGTTTAAATACTTTAAAGATGGAAGCCAGGTTTTAGATTACCTATTGGTTTCATTCTCCCAATAAAATGAATAAATGACATTTGGCTGCCTCTAATTTTAAAAAATGATCTGAAAAGTTATCTTACAAAAACTAAATTGTCCTTATGCTTCAAGAATATTCATAAAATTGACACAAAATATTGTAGATGTTTCAAACATAAATTACACATTAAATCATTTATTATAAAATATTTTGTTTCTTAAAAAATAAATGTCTGTCTTAAAATGTTGATATTAAACATGTATTTTACATGTATACACATATACATATGAGTATATATATCTATTATATATGCATGTGTTTATAGAGCTATATATAATCTTTAATGTGTACAAAATATTTTGATGACATTAATTTAGTATTTTCATATAAAAACTAGCAATATTTTAATTCATCAGGACTTAATAATTTTAGAAAGCTTGCCCAAGCTTTGTGAAAGATATAATATATAATGCGAATGTCACTTGGCTAAATCAATATAAACAAAGGGACAAAGTGTTATATATTTATGCATATCTATATCTGTATATCTATCATCTATCTATCTTTCTATCATCATCTCTTCTAACTATATCTATATTAAAAAAACCTATTTAATCCCAAATATAACACATAAACTAAACTTATATGAACCATTGGTAATGACTCAAATATAAAACCTTAATGTCATACAATATTACCAAACAAAATGAGGAAATATAATTCTTAACTGAAAGATTATGTAAAACTTTTCTGAAAAATATCACCTGCAAGAGAAAAATTTTACCTCTAATATTTTTTTTCTCTACAGATCTGAGTGAACAGCCAAGGATAAGACAGATGTTGGCTGACTTTTACCCTCTGGAAACAATGGTTAGGTTAATAACTTGACCTGCCTCTTACAAAGAAAATTGAAGCCATTCTTCCATTTGGTTTAGACACTGACCATGAAAAGAAGTTATTACAAGCAATGTAATGAAGATCATAATATTTTTGTCATGAGCAAATCTATCACTGGCAGACCTAAATTTCAACTTAAAATTTGAGATTATTCTTCAATGAAGTAAATTAAATTGAATGGTAGAAAAACATTTTACTATACTAAAGAGTGAGGAAGAGAATACCGGTCATGGAGGCTCCAGGAAGTAAGTCTGAAAACAATTTGTTTTTAATGGCACATCGTAAACTCAAAAATTCTGGTATAATTCACCAACAAAGCCATAAAGTTAGGTGTGCAATGTAGCACTCCATTATCAAATTGTATTAGTGAATGAAGAATGCAATTTGTGTGGACCCTGAAGCACATGTTAGTTAATCAATGTATAATCAACATTTTGATTGTATGGTATCAATAAAGAATTGTTCGAGGAAGAGCAATTCAGGTCTGGTGTATAGGTGATTCTACAACATATATTGGCACTATATGGAAGAACACACTTTCAACATGATGTTTTAACTATGGGTTGCCCTGAAGAAGAGTGGTAAAAAAATCTTTCTTGTTAGCATAACTGAGCAATATACCTTGTTATTTGTTTTGCCTATGAAGAAAAATGGCCAAAGTACAGATATTTGAAGTGTATCTGAAAAAAATCCAGCCATGAATGTTTTTATATTTCATATTTCATGGCTGAATACTTTCCAGACAGCACTCATATAGTCAGTCATACATGGTCAGAGGCTAATGACTTGGACAGAGAGTCAGAACTTGAAAGAAATGTAATTAGAAAATGGGTGACAAAAGTTATTGAAGGATAGCCCATGATCCAGCATCATTCTATCAGGAAATAAGCCAACCAGGTTGATTGCATTAGTCTGCTTGATTACATTGAATCATTTCTATAATGAAAAAGGAAGGACTTTGTCCTTATTGGGATAAATACTTGTTCTGGATTTGGTTTTGCTTTTTCTATCTGTAATGCATCTGAAAATATCACCATCCATAGACTTATGACTGCATTATTGATTATCATGGTATTAGGATAGCATTGTTTTTGATCAGAGAACTCATTTTACTGCAAATAAAGTATAATAATGGACTCAAACACATAAAATGCTTTGCTCTTACCATATTCCATATTGCCCAGAAGTACCTGGCATGACAGAATGGAGGGATGATCTTTTGACAACTCAATGATTAGTTGGGTGGCAATTTTTTATAGACCTAGGGTAGTGTCCTTATATTTCTCCCATAGATAGAATTTATGTCTCATAATCAAGGGACTGAAATGGGAGTAGCTCTGTTTATTGTTCCTCCTGCCAATTTATTAGGGGAAAATTTTCCTTATTATGAAACTTTGGTCTCTGTCAGCATAGAGGCCTTCCTTTCCTAGGAAGAAAGTCTCCTGCTAGGAGACTAAGTAATGATTTTACGGATGAGAAGCTGAGGCTGCAGTGTGGCCACTTTGGGCTTCTTGAACTCTGTAATTAACAGGTAAAGCAAGGGGTTATTATATTAGTTGTGGTAATTAACTATGACCATTATGAAAAGATTTGATTGCTAGTAAAATTTGGGGAAGGGAAGATTAGGTTTGGAAAGCCTCTTAATTCTTCAATACTCTGTGATAAATGTTAATGGAGAACCCAATACAGGTAGGAAAATTATTGGTACATACTTCAGAAATGAAAGTTTGTGAAATCTTTGAAGACAGAATTGAATTAGTGGCCATTATTCTCTGAAGGTTATTGTGGTGGGACACAGAGACGCTGGCAGTCCAGTTTTTGCTTGCTCTGAATTTCTCCAAGTGTAGCTAGCTATTCCTGACTGTTGTCTCATCAACAACACCAAGGCTACCATGAGATGCAGACGTGACAGTCTTGTGAACCTAACTGCCTCAGTTTCTCTTCTGATTCCTTACTAAACATGTCTGGCTCACAGGTTTTCCTGCAAGCTCCAATTTGCCCCTCTACCATATCAGAGTGTTTCACAAAAACTGCTTGCTGACCCTTCAACATTTCTTTCCAGACAACACTATCTCAGCCCCTTTTACCACCAAGTAGTTTAATTCCATCAAGTCCTTTATCTATAAACTCACAGTGGTTTTGCTTTCCTGATCAAACACTGACTGATAAAGCTCCAGATTAGAAGACAAAAATTTCAGACAGGTTTTTATTCTTACTAACTTAAAGAAATCAATTTTCTGCATAGACATTTATGATTCAGACAAATCACTTGCATTTCTGCCAAGAAATAAGTGTTCCATCAAATTACAGGCATAATTATTATCCAGTCATAAATGCCTAACATTAAATAGACCATAGAAAGAGACTTACGTATGAATATTCAACAAGTTTTAATACGAAAACAAGTACATTCTACCTCCTCACCTCTGCTACCGCCATTGTTTTGATCCACAGAGGGACTCAAACAATTAAAAGAGAGGTATCTTTTCCTAGATAGAAGATAATAGCTTCCTTTGTTTGAAAACTGATCTCTCATCACCTTGAGGTAAAGGTAAATAGCTTGCAAATTTTTCTTTAAGTTATATTGGTGAAAGACAAACTTATGTATGTATGCTTGTATTTATTTTAAGAGACAATGTTAAGTAGGAAGATAAGCATGAGAAACAGGAGAGTTTGTAAAGGTAATATGATCAGTGCTTTGCAACACCCAGGTCCAACTCCCAGGGACTAATTTTGTGATTAGAACATTCTGATAAAAGGGAAGTAAGATCCAACCGGAATTATCTGGTTTTTGATGCCTGCACAAAATGTTAAAAAGGCTTGCCCTTGGCTTAACCTTAGCCTCATAATGTAGTTATAATAAATTAGCATTGCGGTTTTGACCCCCACCATGGGTTCTTCTGTATGCATTCTGGGTAAGGGCACGCTCAGAAAGAAAACATTCATATGGCCCACACATGTCAATCAAATGCCTAAGTCTGTACATCACACAAGCAGGGCTAGCTCAGGACCAGTCATAAAACTCAAGCCTCACAGCCTTCGGGGCCTTTGCCTCTCCTGGCTTGCCCATTTCTCTCTTGAAATGTATTTCAATAAAGCTTTACTCTACTATCCTTTGTTTCGCTAATCTGAAGTTCTTTACTGTGTCAGCGGAAAGACTAGAGCTCCTTGCTGCCTCTATGTGGTAATAGAGAAAAGTATGAAGAGAAAATATTTGGAGTCTTACAAACCAGGGAAACCATAAGAAGCACCTTGTCTTAAAAGAGAGAAGACGAAATGGAGAGCTGAGTGAGAGATGCCACTGTCATAGCCAGTCAATATCGTTAGTAGGGAGTTCCCTGATGGTGTAGTGGCTTAAGGCTTCATTGCTGGCGCTGTCAGCACTGTGGCCTAGGTTCGATTCCAGGCCAGGGAACTATCCACATACAAAAAAAAAAAGTTGTTAGTATTACTCAAACCAAGGCATTACCAGAAAAAGACCCAGTCTACACAAAATTAGAACCTTTCATTATCCCTTCCTAGGGTCTCCCACTACAAGCTCTTGTCTGGGGGCAGGAGAGAATTTTGCTCTTTCTCCATCAATGTTATAACACTAGATTAGATAAGCAGAGAAAATTCTCATCATGCTTAAATATTACACTCTGTGCTCATCAGGGTCCTCAGTGTGAACACCTTTCCACAACATTCCAAGATACTCATGAGCCCAGAGTGAGGTGATGGGAATAATTATCAAGTGAATTGGTGAAAAGAACACATATATACATCAAAAGGAGTGTGTGTTAGAGAACAAATTGAGGTTACTCATCTGGGACAATTATTAATGAAGACCCATTGTTATAGAAATATGATTATTCCCGTAGAGTGCTGTGGTGCTTTTGAGGTTCTTTAAGAAATGCAATCATTTTCTTCTACCAATAATTTCAACTGTTGCTAGAATACACAAATAGGGGGGTCCCCTGGTGATGTAGTGGTTAGGCTTCAGCACTTTCAATGCCACGGCTTGGGTTCAATTCCCAGCCAGGGAACACCCCACCCCCCACCACCAAAAAAAAGAAAGAATAATAAGAATACACAAATATAGAGAGCTTATATGATTAATTATGAAATTTCAAGTTAGTCAAAAATATTCAACTTTTAATAGGCACCCCCTTCACACACACACACACACACACACACACACACACAATCCAATTATATTATTTATTGAATTCGAATACACAAATATAGAGAGCTTATATGATTAATTATGAAATTTCAAGTTAGTCAAAAATATTCAACTTTTAATAAGCATCCCCTTCACTCACACACACACACACACACACACACACACACACACACACAATCCAATTATATTATTTATTGAATTCTAAACTCCACCTTGCAGTTGTTGAATTGTGGGTTGGGGTGAATGTGAAAGTAGTAACAAAAGTATGACCTACCCATTTCTCCACTTCAGCCTCATTTTACATCCACATTATCATTGTCCCAGAAAAACATTACATTCATAGTTTTCAGCTCTCCTTGTTTCCTTTCACCATAGGCATTGATTTGGCAATTCTGTTTTCTGAAAATCTCATCCTATTGCTCTGGATACCTCACACCTGTCCTATCCATCTCAACTCAGTGCCACCTAGAATCTCCTTCTAACTTCCCAGAACCCTGTCAACTGACCCCTAGTCCTCAGTCTTAACAATAATGCTTAACATTTGCCACGGCTAAAGTTTTATATTTAATTATATGGTCATTTACCTACTCTGTCTTCTTAATAAGTTAAAAAAATATCTGGACAAAAACCATGTCTGACTTTTACCAAAAATGATATTTCAGCTGACACATGAGTCAGTTGTATTTATTGAATTAATGAAAAAAATTAGATCTTTATTGTCTCTACTTTTATCTTTATCTATTCTTATGTGTTAATTCAATAAAACATAATAAACCATATTTATATTCTATACCAAAGTCCAGGGATAAATTTCTAACATTTTACTCAATAATATAATTAAAACTCTCAATTTAGTATTTTATAAATAGTGACAATGTGTTTGAATAAGTAAAAATTCAAATGTATACAATTGTGTCACAAAAATGTCTTATTCCACATGAACTTCTTGAATGAGCTTATTTCTATCATTGTATTGTACTTCATTATTCATGAGTTTGAAAATCAGAAGTTTGCCTATTTACACACTAGAAAAACTTGTAATATAAAAGCCAGAGTTCTATATATTTTTAATGTTTTTTTTAATTTGATATAATTTTTTTACTTGTAGCATCAGATTTCATGCAGACTATGTATCCATTTAAAGATAAGTTATGCTTTCTACTTCAAATTATCAAGTTATTATTAAACACAAGTGTACCAGCAATATACCTTTTTTCTTATTTTCTCAACATTAAATTATAAATATGAAAATCAATTAGCATATAAATAATAATTTTTATATAATAGAAAATTTGATATATGTGGTCAGACAATTTTTCAAACTCATCCTAGAAAAGATCCTACATACTTCATTGGTGAATATCACTACAGTCACCTTCAAAGTACTCCTTTGGGAAGCTGTGCACTGACAGAAGCACCCTCTACTCTTCAGAGCAATTTGGGAACACTTTTTCTAGAATGTTATCATGCCCCAAATCCGACAATTAATTTCACAAACTTGCCACCTGCACTTATATTGTCAGCACTGTACAACTTGCCAAGGCTATGACACCTTCCTGAGTTGTTTGTACAGTGTTGTCAATGTAATGCATGGTGGCAAGTTTGCACACTTAATTGTCAAATTTTTGGTACAATGACAACTCTGATGGCCATTCCAGAGAAAGAGTTCCAAAATTACTTTGCAGGGGAGATTAGGTGCTGGCATCATTGTATAGCTTCCCAAGGGGGGTACTTTGAAGGTGACTGTAGTGATACTCAGCAATGAGGTATACAGCACTGTTTCTAGGATGAGTTTGTGAAATTAGTCATCTGACCTCAAATCTAAGTATATATAGATTAGGGATTAATACAAAAATATAAAAATAAAGTTTAAAAGTATTATATATGCAGGTCCAAGATGGCAGAATAGGTAAATGCTATGCCTGCCATGACCCATTATCACATTAAAATTACAACTAAATTATGCAGCAATCGACCTCAAGAAACGTTTGAAGACTAGCTGAATGGAACCTCTGTAACTAATTACCTACAAGGGAGCTCCCATAAAAGTGTCAGCTAATTTTTCAACAGGAAGTTTTCAGGCCAGAATGGAGTGGCAGGAAATATTCAAAATGATGAAAAGTTAGGGCCTACAACCAAGATTAATCTACCCAACAAAGTTATCACTTAAAATTGAAAGAGTGATAAAGAGCTTCTCAAACAAGAAAAAGCCAAAAGATTTTATTACCACCAGGCCAGCATTACAAGAAATGTTAAAGGACTATTTTAAGAAAAAGAAGAGGAAAAACAAACACATAAAAAAAAGATAAAAAATATAAATAATAAATGGCAATACCTATGTACTTGCCAATAATCACTTTAATTATAAATGACAAATTGATAGTTACAAAAGAGTCATGAGGACATAAAGTACAGTATTATTAATGTAGTCAATACCATTGTAAGAGCTAGGTATGGTGTCAGATGGTTATGAGACTTATTGGAGAAATCACTTCATAAATTATATAAATATCTAACCATTATGCTATACACCTGAAACTAATATAAAATAATACTGAATATCAACTATAATTTAAAAACATAGTCCAAGTATATATAGTACAGCATCAAGAATGTAGTTAATAGTATACTAATAATTATGTACAGTGTCAGATGACAATTAGAATTATTGGGGTTATTATAATGTGCATGTAAATGTCTAATCACTATGTTATTTCATACACCTGAAACTAATAAAAAATGTAAATTTTTATGCCACAAATTTTTAACTTTAATTATGAGTATGTATTTATGGATATTCAAAGAGAAAACTAATAAAGTACTATCTAGTTCTGAGAAAAATCACTTCAATTGAAGCACAGAGAATAAAACAAATAGAGACCAAATCTAAAAGATCAGGTAAGAGACCAGAAAAGATAATATGGAAAGGATCTATGTATTCAAGGGAGAAAACAACAAAAGGAACAGGACACAATAATATTTTTTATTAAAACATTCCAGAATTGAAGAAATAAATTATTTGCTGGAACGAACAAGTCTCAGAAAAAATAAAATAATTTAAAATTAATAATTCGTAACTTCATAGTTAAACTACAGAAAACAAAAGAGAAAATCATCAATGTAATCAGAGAGCAAAATGGGACTGCCTAAGAAAGAGAGAAAATTACACTACTTGCAAGCATCGTATTAAACACGGTAGAGGACTTAAAATAATGTCATGAAAACTTCAAATTGCGGTGGAAAAATAAATTCAGGGTGACTTATACCAGATTCAAATATAATTTAAAAGTAAGTGAGAAATAAAGACATTTCTAGTTAAAAAATAAATAAAAATGTTTGCCTGGAATCAGAAATAAGGTCTGAATTAAAATATAGACATCTGTATCAGTAACACTTTTAAATAAGACATTGTATTTTTATTATCAATTTCTGGTATTTGGTAGATCATTAATAATTATTTATTCAATAAATAAATTTCAAATGATCTAAAACAGTGCTACTTGATGTCATTGGAGTAAATGAGATGGCCTAAAGCAAATTAAGGTATGCATATTCTGAAAGCCCAAATATTTTCCATGGAACGCATGAGTGAGATAGTTTTAAGAGAATCTATTTATAGATCATCAACTTCCAAATATACTCTTTCCTAAAACTAATTGGCTTGAGATTTTCCTACAGGTGAGGCAATAGAAAGATTTCCCACTCCCCACCTTATACTGAAGTGTCTTATAGTGCATTGCAGCAAGATATAAAATAAAACAGGGTGCCAAATGAAGGGTAACTACAAATATCGGGTGAAAAATTATTTTAAGCAGGCATCATACACCCTTGGTAGGGTTTTATATGTTTCTCTCTAACACGTTTTTTCTGTTAAAAAAAAAACTGTTGCATTAGAAACTGTATTTTAGCTTATGCTGGCATGTTCTCAATTCAGATACATAGCTGAAGCTGTACGTTAGTGTTTTGTCTTCTTTAACATTCACTCAGAAAAGAAGATCAACATTTTTTTGACCTTTGCTAAAATTGTTAAGTGAAACTATTTTGCTACCTTCAGTGCATATCATCTACTGCTGTCACTTGTCAATCACTTCTCTACGTGTTTCTTTATTCTTTTCATATATTTGTTGAATATAGAATACCCTCACTTTGTTGAGAATGTTACTGGACATAATGCACTTGATAGCAATTATTAATAGGTCTCCTTTGTAATATCTATACTTCTGGTGGACTTTACTTAGCAATAACCTTCTCTTTTATTTGCTATTAATTTTCATTGAAAATGATCATAATCTAACAGTAATGAATATTAAACCATGGGTATATTAGTTATTAGTATATAAAATAATCCTTATTACTGGTATATTCCCAGTGGAATTTAACTTTTTATTTTAGTAAATACCATAATCTCAAAATTGAAATGGATTTTCTATTAATTTTCTTTAATTATTATTTTAGTAATGTTAATTTTAAAGCATTGGAGAGTTATGTAAACAAATTGTTTATATTATACTGTTTAAGAAATAGATCTTTGCTAGCACCCCTGAAGCTCTTGCAGGCATCTTCCCAATCATCACAGTCAACTACCTCACTATGTAATCTTTATTCTTAGCAGTAATCATTGCCTGGTCTTTCCTACTAAAAATGGTAGTCTCATTTTGCCCTTTTTTGAACATTTTAAAAAAGTAATCATAGTGTATGTACTCTTTTCTACTATTTTCCCAACATTAGGCTAGTGAGATTCATTTGCATGTTTGCCTATTTTAAATGCTCCATTTTATTCTATCTTATGAATATGTTATGATTTATTTATCAGTTTATCTGTTGGTTAACACCTGGATTGTTTGTTTTCCTTGGACATGGTGAATGACATGGCTCTTATGATTCTTAGACATACTCATATACCTAACACCTATGACCATGCATTTCTTAGGTAAATACTATTGAGTGATATTACTAAGAGTTCAAAATTATGTCTAGCTTTCATAGACATGTTGTAGTAGATGATGTTATTTAAATGGTTGTAAAATTTACACTTTTAGTCACAATGTAAGCCAAATTTATTTCTTCCAAATCATTGCCTATATTAATATTATCACTTCCCTTTTTTTCAAAAACAATTTTTTTAGCCCTTCATTTGGGTAGTGGTGATATCTCTGTGTGTTTTTCTTACAATTAATGCAATAAATAAAATATTGTTTTATGTGTTTAGTAGACAATTCAAATTAATCTATTATGAAAGCCTGTTATATAATTTCTTTATCATTTTTCTTGGCTGTTAGACTTTTTCTTAATAAGTTTTAGAACTTTTACTTTGTTGTTGAGTTTTATGTTTATAAGTATATAAATCATTTGTTGGTTATTTATTTTACAAAGACCTTCTCCTATTTTGTATATGTATCACAAAAACCTATTTTGTGTATTTTTTAATGAATAACCACTGTAATGTATTTAGATAAACAAATGTTCTTAAATTTGAATATATTAACACAGTGAAATACATCAATTTTCTCTGCTGGTGGTGTTTTCCATATTTTATAAAACAGAACTTTCACTAACTTGAGATTCTATAAGTATTTTTGTATATTATTTACTAAAATGTTTATTGTTTTATCTTTCTCATTTATATCTTCATAATTTAGTTTTGGATCTAGTGACAGGTGAGACAAATATATTTTTTTCTAAACATATGCATATTAAATCATCCCAGACTTATTTATTAAATATCTTTCTTTCTGTATTGACTTTCAATGCTAACCTTATTCCAAATCAAATTTGTATATAAGATATCTGCTTTGGGTCTCTTGATCATGTTCCATCATTTAATTTACTTACTAATTGTGTTGATACCACATTTTCTGAATAATTATAACTTTACACTAAATTGTGGTGTCTGGTAGAGCAAGTTCCCTCAGTTTGTCCTATTTCAAGATTGTCTTAAAATCTGCAAACATTTCTAAATTTGTTGAGTTCCAGCAAAAACAGATTTTCTTTTGGGATTTTGATTAAGATTAAATAGGATCTGGAAATCTATATCTATAGAAAATGTATAGAAAATTTATATCTTTATAATATTAGGTTTTCTGATTAATGATTATTGCATATACCTTTATTTATTTAGATCATTTTAAAAGAAAAATGTATAGAAATCTTATAATAGGATGCATCATTAGAGAAGCTACAAAATATATTTGGAATTCAGTTTTTTGCTGCAATTAGAATCAGGACTCCTAAGAGAAAGCTAGAGTATCTCAGCTAAGGCTATCGAATTTGTAATCCTGCCACAAGGAAGTATGAGAGAAGCCCAATTACTGAGGGAATACATCTCTCAAAGATGTAAAAATGCACTACAATTTCACAGAAAGCCCAGCACTAAGATAAATTGATCTTAAACTACCTAAATCAGGAGCATGGATCTCATTAAATTGCTTCTTAATCAATTTGGCTAAAATCACCGAGTGAGTAATCCATGCTATGGGAATTAAAGGGAGATATATACAGAAATTCATGAAGATAATTGTATGGTAGTTCTTAGTTAGACAATGCTAGTTAGAGAGCAAGGTAAGAAGTTTAATAATACTTAAAATAAAAGGAGTATACTAAAATTACTTCTTGATGTGTTCTTGTCCCTTACCTGACTCTTCAAATATGTCATGAAGTTTTATCTCTTAAATTGTGCTCCTATTCTCAATCTTTTGACTTGCTTTCCCATCACTAAATTTGCAACCATTATATCCTCCCCTGGATTGTGGCATTATATTACCTGTAAAAGCCTGGGTAGTAGCCCTCTCAAGAACCACAGCTATAGCTTTGGATGAGGAAAAGCTTCTTCAACCATTAAATCAACATAAAGATCCACTTGCTTGGTTTTTGTCGTTACTTAGAGTTTGTGTTCTTTTTCTGGTTTTTAAACCAAAAATAATATCTGTGCCCTGAATATTTTGCCAATTCTTCTAAAATAGATTAATGTTTAACGATGATGAATACTTGAGATTAAAAATTCTTTCAAAGCACCAAAGTATTACTAGAGAGCATGCCTGTGGATGATAGCACAGTTCAGGCAATATTACTTTGATTTTCCCTACTGAGTATAAAAGGCAGTTGAAAGCAATTTGCAATTTTATGGCTTGAGGAAATTATTTCTATAAAAAATATTGTTCTGGTCCTCATATTGCCAAAATGCTTTATAAAAGTTTGAAATTTGCACTGAATGGGAGATTCCTCTCACAAGCTTTTGAATGACTCACTTTGTCTCATCTTTTGGAAAAATCTCATGCACTTTTAAATAAATATGTATGTTGAGAAAACAATGAAATTTTGATACAATTTCTGTTTGTCTTAGCAATAAATTGAGATAGGGTGCTTGAAATTGTGTTGAATTTTTAAATCTGCTTTCAGTCTTGTGAAGACAATATTAGTATAAAAATTACTTGGCAATTACTTAGTATATCTCAGAACATGAGCTGATGGATGAAATCATCTTTCCAAGGGTCGATGTATTTTCTATATTAACTTTCCTCTCTTGGAACCTCAGAAGAAAAGTATAAATATATTCAAACTTTAGTCTTACTTTTTCCGCTAAGCTTTCTTAGAGTATTTTTATATTTGTACTAGGGTCTTCAATATCATTGTGCAAAGTGTAACCTCGCATGCTATTTACCTATTTTTTTCACCTGTAGCATGTACTGAAATTTGCATCAAAATAAAAATATTTCACCTTAATAATGTATAATAGGTATGAGTTTCAGAGGTAGCAATTTTCCGCAAAGTAACCTTTTTGCTTCTAAAGTCAGTTACTTATTTCTCTCTTTTTTTTTTTTTTTTTTTTTTTTTTTTTTTTTTTTTTTTTTTTTTGTTTTTTTTTTTGTTGTTGTTTTTTTGTTTGGTACTTGACGAGCAAGCTAGAACTTGGTGTCAATTGACTCGTGACTTGCTACCACTTCTGGCCGAAACAAGGGGTCACGTGTTAGTCACGCAGTAGCTCTTGCCTGTGCGCATCCTCTTGCGGTCTTATCTTCGCTTCCATGGTCATTTTGTGTGTTTTCATTTGGGCATGCATTAACTTTTTTTTTTTAAATTTTAATATTTTATTTAAGTATAGTTAATACATATGAGTACTATGTTAGCTATATTATATTAGTTTCACATATACAATATAGTGATTTATTGTCATATGTACAATGTAGTCACCTCACTCCATCTAGTAATCACCTGTCACCATGACAACTTATCCCAGTACTACTGTCTTCCCCTTAGCTTTTCACATATCCCCCCACCTTCCTCCACTCTGATAACCATTCCTTTGGTCTCTGTTTCTGTGGATTTTTTAAATTTTGTTTTTTTTGTTGTTGTGGTTCATTTGTTTTGTTTTTTTAATTCCACATAGAAGTGTCTTTCTCTGTCTGGCTTACTGCGTTTAGCATAATACCCTTTAGGTCCATCCATGTTGTCACAAGTGGTCAGATTTCATTCTTTTTATTGCTATGTAATAGTCCATTGTGTACTAGGGCTGTCTGGGGGAAAATCCAGTCATAAATGTCTCTATTTTAGATATTACATGGCTGGATACTTTCTGGACAGCCCTCATATGTATACCTCACCTTTTTTTTTTCTTTTTTTTTTTAATTCATTTTTACAGTTACTTATTTCTAGGATGGTGAAACAAGAAATCATGGAACGTCTTTGCCCACAGCTAGCTCAATGCAAGGGATGAAGTCTGTGAAGTTTGTTGTCATTTTCCTCTACTTTTTCATCACCTTTCTGTCAATGCCAATACTTTCCTACTGCTCACTTTAGAATTAGTGTTTTCTGATTTCTAATCATATTGAAAGGTGATAAAATTAAATTAAATGTTAATGAAATAATATCTGAGAAAATACACTAAATTATATCACACAAATTGAAAGCATTATAATCACTTTATAATATATACATTTTATATAATGTATTAAAATTTTAAAATCAGATTCACGTCAACTTATAATTTTTTAAAGAATTTTTCTTTTCATGAAAAATAATATGTTCATCGTAAGAAAAAACTGTAATAGCTATGGGATATAAAGGTTTAGTTGCCTAAGATGAATAAGCTCTAGAGGTCTTCTGTAAAAACATTTAAAAGGAGAATGACCCTCAAGTTTTTAAGTGTATGATAAGTATTATTAACTATAGGCACATGTTTTTACATCAGTTAAAATTTATATAATTACATTAGCATGATAATGTATTTATAACTATTAATTGATGTTATCGAGGCATATTGTTTCATTAGCACACACCAGCATAAAGATATACTAATATTAATATTTATAACTTATTAATGAACTCCCCCAATTGTTACCTCATGATGCACACACCACTGTGGTAATATGAATGTTGCATGTTTTGTGCAAAGATTTATACTTCATTTTTAAATGAATGTATGTACTCTGCTGCAAACATACACCCAAATGTATAGGATTCGACATAACTTTTCTTATTACTAGTAAAGCAGGATTGTCTTACACAGTTTAGTTTCTAACTTATTCTTCTTACTTAACAACACATTGGAGGAGTTCCCTGATGGTGTAGTGGCTTAAGGCTTCAGCGCTGGCGCTGTCAGTGCTTCAGCCTGGGTTCGATTCCCAGCCAGGGAACTACCCACATACCAAAAAAAAAGAAAAAAAAAAAAACAAAAACAAAAAAAACAACACATTGGGTAAACCCATACAGCTGCTTCTCATTTCTATAGACTCAATTCCTAGAACTCTAATTACTAGGTCAAGAGTATCAACTCGGTTTAAGATTTTTTTTTTGCTTTTTGGTATGTGGGTAGCTCCCTGACTGGGAATCAAACCCAGGCCGCAGCGCTGACAGCGCCAGCGCCGAAGCCTTAAGCCACTGCACCATCAGGGAACTCCCTAAGATTTTTTTAATCTTTTATAGGTATATAATCATATTAATTGTAAAAAAAGATGATTTCCTATTTCATTTCTATTATTAATTGCTGTTTTTCATTTTTTTTTAAATTTCACATTAGTTTCATCTTCCAAAACAGTAAATTATAGAAATGATAGTGAATGCCCCTGCTTGGTCTTGGTTTGAATAGCATATGGCTTCAATGTTTGACTTTTTTTAGTGTGTTTCTTACTTTTGTGTTTTGGTAGTTTGTTTTTATGTCATATTTAGATAGTTTTCATTTATTCCTGTTTTATGTCAATATTATTCTATTTTTCTCTGATCTTGAGTAAATAACATTTAAGCATATGAATTTGTAATCCAATAATTTTATTTTTTTTTAATTTCTTGAGATGAGGATTCATTTTAGAGCAGTAAGTCTTTTATTATTTAATTGCAGTGGATCAAGAGAAAAGCAAAATTTTAATAACAAGAACTCCTTTCTTGCATAAAAATCAACCAATAAGCAAGCTAATTAACTTCATTTTATTTTAGGAATTTTGACAGATTCTAGTCAGAAAGCAAAAACAAACAAAAAACAAGATTCATGTAGTGGCCCAGGACATTCCTCTTCCTTTCTATCTCCTTAAATTTTTGATCCTCCTCCCCTGAGACTTGATTGGGTATAGAACCATCTTTACTGCATCTTATTGCCTCCACTGGTTCTTTTTCTCCCATTGTTTATTGCCTGTTGAATAATCAATCATGCTACGCTCCACTCATTTCACAAGAAGTTCACCTAGTTTCCTAGCCACAATTTCCTGCTCCTCTATCTCCCTGGAAACAAGGGTATTTCTGCAAGATTTAGGTGTGTTTGAATACATCAAAAAAGAAAATTGATAAAATAGATCTGTTTTAACCATGGTTGGGGGACAAACAGCACACGGTAACTCAGAATCCTAAGATGTTTCATCCAATATTTTCTCTTCTTAGAAAATTAAATGGCACAGAATAAATAAAGTTTTATGGACAAAATTCTCCTCTGAGGAACCGTAATATGAATTGTCTTACTTAATAATCTAATGTTTCAACCACATAGCCTAGAAAGTAATAAATATTGGCAGTGTTCTTAAAAATAGTAAGAACACAGCAAAAGATATAGTTGTATTTTTAAATGTAAAATGTATGGGAACTTCTTGTGCCCTGTGCAGTATAATGTACAAATACATGTGCCAGATTATTCTTATTTGTTAGAATGCATCAACAATCTCTACTCATGGCCATCAGCCTGCCTTTATTAATTTATTTATGTAGTGAACATTCACAAAGCATATTCTTCCACTCACAGACAGTAGTGTTTAACAAAAAATAAGGGAAATTAAAATGTGAACTTTAAAACAACGGTGGTTGACGTGTTTTATCATATTATTTATATATCTGGAATCTCCAAAAAAAATTAAATCCTTTAAGTAAGCAAGTGCCAGGAGTTTTGTTGTTTCAAACTGTGACTAAAGATCAATTATTTAAGTATACACAAAGTAAGCCATCAATTGGCATGTGTGATTTTCAGGATATTTATGAGCTTGTAAGAAGATCCTTGATGATGAGAGTAATTGACAGGATGGCTCCTGAAATGAGATCCATTAAACATAAGAGGCTGATAATCCCAGAAAGAAGGCAGATGACTCCCTTGAGATCAACCTCCTGAAGGCTTGAAAGATCAGTTTCTAGAAAAAGGATTAAAAAAAATTATTCCCTGCTCTTCTCCATTTGATCCATACTGCAGATGCTGAGTGGGTAGATCAGTGTTAGAACAAACTCAATTCTACTTAACATTCAGGTCATATAGAGATTGGTATATGTCATACAATTTCAGAAATTATTTGGAATTAATTAGCCTATTTATGACCTGGTTATAAATTTATCAGTCCCCATGAGGCCAAAATCCAGCGCTGACTCCTGAGTGATGAGTTAAGTTGCAACATTCTCTAATACCAACGTGTTCTTTCACAGGAAAATCTCACTATACTCACAGCACTTAACTGAGGATGACTCAGTGGTTTATTCTTTCTATAAAGCTAAAGAATAGTGCATTTTTGGAAGTGCCTGTGAAATATAGAGTGTATTAGAGATTATTAAATTGAAACTATCAATGCTAGAGGAATATGACATAAGTGCAGCATATGGCTCCCAGGTCTAAGTTTAACAAGCTGTGTGGTGTTGTGTAACACGTTTTAAATTTCTGAATCTTTATGCCATAACCCATTAAAAAAATGATAATAACATTTGCTTAATTTCACTTACAGTGATACAATAAATATCCAAATAAATTAAAATATGAAATCATTACAGAAAATTGACTAATATACTCTGGCATGCTAAGTATTCAGAGTTGATTGTCCTAGAGCAATTTTTATCAGTCAAATACACTAAGAGGCAACAACCACTATCTTCATCTTTTTAATATCTAACATTATGTCTTAAAACAGAGGGTACTCAATACCAGTTCTAAAATACTCTTAAATAATCAAATACCCCAAAGTTCAAAATAACATGTTATTAAAATTTATTGAGACTCATATGCTTTTCATTAAAAATCAAGTGTATAGTCTATGCCAAATATTTAAGTAGTGTTTTAAGGAACAAAGAAAAATAAACTACATTTTGTGACCAGTTGTTACAGCTGGAGTGCTGTAAGAAAAGTACTCTGGGAACACAAAAGTCACAATCTCATTCTCTTCAGATTGCTGAGGAGATGGAGGGTGAGGGCCAGCTATATGAAGAATATTAAGACATTTCTGTGTTGATTTTTGACATGTATGGCACGTGAGTGAGATGTTCTGAGGCAGCTAAGTAGTATGTACAGAGAACCAGAAAAAAAAAAGAGGAAAGGTATATTTAAGGAACTTCACAGAGTTTGATATGCATTGCCTCATTGAGGGAAATGGACACACGTTTATATACCAATCAGCTAGCACATAGTTTCCTTGAAGTTGGAAATGATGGCAAAATACAAGGCTGTGTAAGGAGTCCACAGATCATAAGCGTCCTTATGCTAAAGATTTGGGTTTTGTCTTGGATGCAATATGAGGAATTGAGTTGGGGTTTTTTTTTTTTTAATCCAAATTGTGTTTTAGAAAGACTGAGTTTTGGAAAATGAAATGCAGGGAGAGAGACAAGTGAATAGATTTTGTAGACATCCAGGTGAGAGAGCATAAGAGCTCCAAGTAAGGTGTGGGGGAGAGAAAGAAACAGCTAAGTTAGATATTGAAATGTGATTTGCAGATTTAATGTGGAAGGTGATTGGGAGAAAGGCTCTGGATTTTCAGTATGAATGCATGGTTCTATCATTCATGTAAATAAAAACTATAAATTGAGAGCTAAGTTTTAAGGGAGTAGAAATTAACTTTACATAAGATGATTTGGAGGTGTTTTAAAGGCAAACAACATATTCTAGGAAGGATTTGAAGATGGTTGGTTTTATATAGGAGAGCCATCTGGACTGAGCATAAAGATTCAGAAGCCTTTAGAACACAGGAGATAGCTGAAGCAATGGGGCTGGATGAGATTAACCAGGAAAGTCTCTGGATAGAAACAAGAAGGAGTTGGCCCTAAAAGTGTAATGAGAAATCAAGATATATAGAGAAATAGAAGAAAAAGAGTCAGGCCGAGAAGAGAAGGTAGACTGGAGGACAAAACTGTTTTTGTAAGTTATGATCTGACTGAAAAAGCTTTCTGTCTTTCTGATTGATTACGTTCTAGCCTTATATTATTATTACTATTTTTTAATGAAAAATGCTATCCATTCTAAACTTACTTTTGCTCTTTGTGTCCATACACCTAACTGAAGGCTAGGAATGATCCCAATGAAAAGTAGTTGACATTAATTTTTCTTGGACATTATTTTTTAATAAAATCCATCAACAATAAAGTGAATGAATAAAATAGAGTATTTTTGAAGTGATATAACATTCTTATAATAAATTCTTCACATGACTCATGTACTATTCAGGAAAGAATGTGTTAAAGTTGCATCTGAAATTACAATATGATTATTTTACATAGTGTGCTCTCAGGTTTTGAAGGAAGCAAGAAGATAACATCTGTGCTCAATAAACATTTCCACAAACCATCTAGTAAGTGCCAGAATGCTTATGCAGCAATGTGAGAAATCAAGGTTATTTACTTCCTTGCTAATTCTATATTATGCATTCCTCTTCCTCTGAGTTCACACATTTTCTTTTTCTTGTGTGTTTTGCCAGCTTTTTCAGTCCTGGATGGAAGATTTTCAATTCCTAAATACCCTCATCATTCAACTTCTATTAATTCTGTAACCATGTGGACACTTCTGGAATCAAAACACAGAAAACCTGAGCTAAAATGTTCTTTTCCTATGTGCTTTATTATCAGATATAACCAGAAATCTGGACACGGGCAATTCCAGGGTTTGCTAATTAAGTCTCAACAATGTCATCAAGCTCCCAAGTTCTTTCTGATGCACATTGTCACATATTGGCAATTCCCTGAACACATAAGAAAGGGGCACCTTAGTTCACTTCACCTCGTAAAGGAGGCTCCTCAGCTCAGGCATTAGTAGGATAGGGGGTTACCCTCCTACAAGTGACTTAATTAGGTGTGTAGCATTTCTCTTTTTTTTCTAAAGACCCTGAATAAATGTCCCTCATAGCATATTGATGAAAATGGAGTCATATGTCCATTCTTGAACTAATTACTGGCAAGTGAGAAGCATGATTGGCTGATAATTACTGATAATTGTTTCTTGGAACTAAAGAGACGATCACTGCTATGCTCCAAGTGTTAGTATTCCCCCCAAATGCACATGGTGACATCCTAACCCCAAAAGGTGACGGTATTAGGAGGTGGGAATTTTGGAGCTGATTAGGCCATGACAGTGGAGCTAATCTCTGGAATGGGATTAGTTCTTTCATTAAAGAGACCCTATGAGCTCTCTAGCTTCTCATAACACATAAAGATACAGAAGATGTCTGCTCCCTGGAGGAGAATGCGCACCGTTTGTGCCGGCACTCTGATCTTGGAATTAACGTTCTCCAGAACTATAAGGAATACATTTCTGTTGTTTATAAGCTAACCAGTCTGTGGTATTTTGTTACTGCAGACCAAACCTGAAAGGACTAAGATAACCAGGAAATAACACTTCAATTGAGCAGGGGCAAAAGTTGGAGGAGAACCTTTTTTTAATTAAAAATTACATTATCTGCCATCTCTCTTTCTTTTCCCTCCTCTTTCATATGTATAAAATAGAGCAGTTCAAACCTATCCTTCCCCTTATAAATTTAAATTCTGAGGGTATATATATCAAATTCAAATCAAATTATGCTCTATTGGTTACAAAATCTATTAAGATTATTTACTTCAGCTGCAAGTTTTTAAACATATGTTTTAACCAACTTAAACTTTTATGAAGCTCACATTTCTCATTTCCTGAAGATGTTTACACTGTTGGGCAATTATATATATTTTAAAGGATACTGCTCATTTCCCCATTAGTTCCTTCATATGACTTTTCCAGCAAAACAAGATCTGTTGTTCACAGAATATGTCCTTTTTATACTATTTGTAGTTTAAATAAAATTTGCCAAAAAAAATGAGATCATCATGAAATTAACTACTTGCTGCTTCTCCAGAAAAGCTTATTTTGTTATTTCCTTAATGATAAGTCCATGGTGAATGAAAATAGATACATTTTTACCAATTTTGCTTCTTAATTCAGAGGTCCTTAAATTTTAGTTACAGTCTCATATTCATTTTTTAAAAATCTGCATTATCCTAACAAAGTAAAACTAGCATGTTCTTTATGTAATAAATGGGGCTCTGTATCTCCTCTGGCTTAGGCATGTCATGAAATTCACTAGAATTGCTACTGAGTGTGAAAACAGTTACTAATACATTTATTCATGCAATAATTACTAAGTTACAAATTGCTAGCTGTTACAGAATGCAAAGCTATGTGAAAAACACCTTTGAATTGCCAATTATTTCATTTGGGAGACAAAATACTAATATAAAGCCAAGTTTCTTAGTTTGACATATGAAGATATAGAGTATCATGCTGTTCGGCTTATTCTATTATTTTTAATTTTATTAATCACCATTTCCCTGATCTTGGAAGGTGCAGATGCTGCCACAGCTCAGTAGTTTGCATATGGTTTTCCACAAACATAGAAAACACATGTCTCTTTAAGTCCCAAGAACAGAATTACCCAGTCAGTTCAATGTGCAAATGAATGCATACTCTGTACAACATACACAGCTTAAAGCTTTCTTCTCTCTCTCTCTCTCTCTCTCTCTCTCTCTCTCTCTCTCTCTCTCTCTCTCACACACACACACACACACACACATAGACCTAATCACCTTATCTATACAAGGTTTTTTGACTCAATTCTTCAATAGCATTTTGATATTCCATTCTTGGTGAGATCACATAAACTTTTACAAACTGAAAATGCTCCACATTAAATTGAATTTTTCAAGTGTCTGGCTAAAATCTCTTCTCTTTCCAAGTTTCTCAGTTAAGATCATACTAGACCTTGAACATCATATAAAGTTACGTGTTGTGAACCTCTACATTTATCCCAAATACCTAGTTCATTCTTGTTTTTATTTCTTTTCATACGTGTCAAATATTTCATAATCCTTCACTTGAACTAGCTTTTGGCTTATATCTATAATGCATTAGAACTCTTGGTCTTTCTATTATATAGAAAAATCCTTGAATCAATACAATTGTTCACTTTTTTCTTGCTTACACCATGGTTGGTAATTTTTTACCTTTAAAAAACAGATATTAATATGTCATTAATTTCTAGTTTCTAATTCTAATTGAGGCCCCAAGAAGCCAACACAATTTCTCCCTCCCTTCCTGGCTAGATAATACATTAAAAACAGTGTCATGTCCTGTGAAAATGGTGAACATTAATGCCCTTATTAGAGATATAATAGAGGTATGGGTGGTGATGTCTATCATATTTTCATTTAATTTTCCAGTTCAGTTCCTATAAAACTAGATGCATCCTGGTTAATGACTATGAAATAAATCTAGCTCATCCAAGTGGCAAATGAATTATTTGTTCTGTTGCAATCAATAAAGAGGATCTAAAATATTTCTCATTTACATGGAATGGAAAACAATGTACATTTACTATAGTGCCTCAACATTATATTGCTTCTTCTATCCTCTATTGTGATATAATGTAAACATAACTGGACCATTTGAGCATCAACAACATTAAGCTGATTAGGCAGGATAAGGATGAGTTATTAATAGTTTGTTAGTGAGTTAGTTAGTAAGCTAAAGACATACTAACAATAGTGGGGCAAAAGTAAAGATTTTATAGATCTCACACTAATGAGCACACTAGGCTAATACTTGCGAAGGCAAAGAAAAATTGCTGCATCTTTTATTTTCTTCAACAAAGAAAGCAGAACAACACTAATATTCCTCGTAGGGTCCCAGAGGCAATTCAATCAACACAGGGGAATACTGTTCCAGATGACATATCAGGTGAAATAAAAAGTTACCTATTTTAAGCAGAGCTCAGAGAAAAAAAAAAAAGGGCTCTATGGCCTGCTGTTTAGGTCATACAACCTGCAGACTTCATAGTGATGGATGTTTCCATGGTGAACAACGAAAAAGTATGGAGTTTGTGGCAAACCTGATGGGGAGAACCACAATGTAGATATTGATTTTCTGGGGCAAATCCATGTAACTTACGCAGAAAACTTCATGATTTTTGAAAATAGCATACTATTCTGACTTAATGGAGACTGAACAATCAACCATGGATACCAAGTGACTATGCATCTAGAACTGCCTATCCTTAGCTGGATCCTGTCTGGCCCTGCAGGAAACAATGGTGGGTAGGCGCAAAAGCATTTCATAGCAGTATGGAAGTGGTACACCCAGGATTAGGCACAAACCAAAGGCACAGATAAACTGCATGTGATTATACCTAGACTTATACTTCAGCCGTCGTGTTTGTACTAGCACCTCAGCTTCAATTCACACCTATAATCCAAGGGGATGTCTCCTATGACCAACTGAAGGAGGAGCAAAAATCTCACCCTTATATTATATATAGATTGGATTGGTTTATGTTACAAACAGTAAAAAATAAATCATAAATTTATTTCAGTTTCATGTATGGGTAGACTGAAAGAGGCAAGGAAAAGAAATATTATAATTTCAATAAACAGAGGTTTAGGTAGTTTACCTGGACATCCATTTTTTATAGAATAAATAGAAATCTAAGGTTAGAGTATGTATTGATTTAGAAAAACTGGAAAATTGTCTCTTTAGCTGATCAAGAGCCACGAAAGAAAATGATTAGAAGATAAAAGTAAAAAAATAAGTGAGTTAGGGGTATACGAATGAAGATACAAGGTTGAGCAGAGAGTGTGTGAGGACCTTTGTATTACAAGCTAACATAAAAAAGCATCCATTCCAGAAGTGACAACATGTAACTAAGAAGACAAAATGACTCATGGATAATTTATGTTAACCATACTTCATTGACAGCTACACCAGTGCTGGCATAATGGACACGTGGACTAAGTGGCCATGGGGGCAGATATAAAAGTTATTGATAGAATCAATCACATGGCCCTTCATTTACCAAGGCTAATATAGCTGCTGCTGCTTCTGAATGTTCAACATGACAACAGAGACCAATGCATCATTGGACAACATCAAGTGGCCCCTGGGTAGCAAGTCACTTACTTTGGGCCCCGTCCTTCTTAGAAAAGCCAGAATTTATTCTTATGAAACTAGATCTATTCTGACCTGGATTTGCCTGTTCTGTCCATAGGACCTTGGCAAGGACAACTATCCAGAATGTTGTGGGGTACATAATTCAGTCATGAAATCACAAAGAGCATCACTTTTGATGAGGGAATCCACTTTACAGTAAAAGAGGTTGAGGAGAAAGCCCTTGAGTATGACATTCCCTGGTTGCATTGCTTATACACCATCTAGAAGCCACCAGTGTGAATGATCTGGTGAAATAGAGCTGAAACACGTGCTCAAAAGCAGTGTCTCACAAGATGAGGGCACTATTCTTCAAGATACATTACAGTATTCATGACGTCTGTATACTTCCACTAAAAAGAGTACACACATCCGAGAATTGAACGTTGAAGAAGTGGCCCTACTTACGATCACTCTCGTTGATCTACTGGGGAACTTTGACTTAGTGCAGCTCTGAGCTCTTTAGGATTAGAGATCCTGGTTCCAAATTACAGGAGGTACTTCCTCTGAACAGCAAAACAAAGTTCCTATTGACATATTTCTACAGCTGTTACCTGGGGTATATGGGCACCTAGAGTTCAAGCAACCAGTTGGCTAAAAGAGGAAACACAACCTTGTCAGTGGTAATTGACCGTGGTCAGCAGAGGAAGGCTTGGCTGCTGTTATTGTGCCATGTAGATAGGGGGGACATGTAGAGAACTCAGGAGACTCTCTTGAGTGATCAGTCTCAGACCTTTCATTAATGAGGGATTGAGTCATACCACTATGCAGCCACTAACATTAACAGGGGTGATAGCAGCAAGGATCTTTTGAATGAAGAGTGGAGGAAGAGAACAATGACTAGCATTTGTGGCCCTAAGAACAGGTAGAGCAGTGGAGATCCAGTTTATCTATTTACCTTCTTCTTCTAAAGCTCATTCCCATAGCAGGAAGAAGGACTCACTAGAAGGACTCGCCTAGAAATTGTGAAGAAGTGGATCAGAGTGGCCTAAAGACAGGTGTGGCAGACATGCAGACATGACAGTCATATCACCCTTCCAGAAAAGACTTTTTGCCCAAGTGTAAGGAGTGTTTTCAACTGATAATCTGCAGCTATTTGCTTCTTTAAGATTTACCTCAGCTTTTCAGCCAAGGTCACATTCACCTCGGGGAAGCCTTCAGCCAATAACTGAGCAAGCAAGGTAATAGTGTAAGAGTACCTCCGTTTCCACTTACAACAAGCTCTGCTTCCTGTGTGAGGGCTCCTTCTTTGTCTGTCCTACTCTGTCAGAGCTGTCGCATACCCTATTATCACGAGCCCACTCAATTTCTAGAGAAGGACACAGAGACCTAATGACTCAATGGAGAAATGTCACTATTGCTGTTACAAGAGTATATGCTGTGGGGTATGTCGGCGTGGTCACCTTTAGAAAATACCATCTACTACTTTACCAAAGAAAAGAGAGGTCCTCATATTTCATATATATATATATATATATATATATATATATATATATATATATATATATCAATTACTTGCATTCATATGGTATTTTTCTTCTCCTTCCTTGTGAAGGAAGAATAGAAAGAATAGAAAATGAGCACTTCTTCTTTTCTAAGATCAGGTCCCATCTGTTCTTCAGATTTTATTCCTTCTTACCTTCTTGGTGATGTTTTTCTCTTTATAATTTAACTCTTTAAGTGACTAGCCCATACTTTTATTATTTCTAATGTGTCATTTAAACTATATTTTAAAAATCACGTTTCTCCGCTTAAAACCATAACAAAACAAATCCTCTTTTATAACCCTAGATGTTTCTCTTCTAATCTAACCTCTTTTCTGTTCTTTACAGCCAAATATCTCTCCATCAGGCCTGGGCAGACTTCTTCAAGGCAAGGGTTACTTCTCCAACTGTCACGGTCCACTAGCTATTTATTTTACTACCCAGGTGATCCCCCCAAAATTGCTTGATTCACTAGTGAACCACAATCAAAATCTTGCTCAGCCCTGATCTACACTAACAATATAGGTTTCCATACCTTTCACATATTTTACAATCTACTACACTTTTAGAATTCTAATTGTACCATTACTATTAAACTTACTTGTTTTTGAGATGAACACAACTTACTTGAACCCTTTCAACAGTTTTTGCTAATAATCATACCTGACTTCTCTTTGGTTTCTGATACTTTGTGCATCTTCTTCCTTCTTGAATATCTCTGTCCTGGTCCTCTTCTGAGTATTCTCTTTCCTCTGTGGCCACTTGTTTATATGTCCTTCCTCTTCTCATATCTTAAATAATAATGTCATTCATTTTTTCTCAATTTAGTCCTCTTTGACAATTTCAAACTCTTAGGTGTTTTTATTTGTTCTATGTAAGCTGAATGGCTCTTAGATCTACATCCTCTATACTCCAGATTTCTAGAGAGCTCTTTCCCAATAAGCTTTTTCGGTGTTATTGTTCCATTGTAGATTATACTCACCATCCACTAAGTTGTTTGTGTTTCTCCTTGTGTCATTGTCCATGCCATGACTGAGACTTGGGATAATTCCCAGTTAGGGTCCCAATTACCCATATTTTGGATGACTGTCCCTAATTTCTCCCCTGAAATAACTTACTGTATCAAAGGCAGGCAGTATATCAAGTCTTATGGCATAGGGCTTAACTCAAAAGATAAACTGCATTAAATTCTTGTTCAGGATTTTTCATTAGGCTTTCAACAGAAATATTTTGTTTGTCAAATGGTAGAAAGAGTAGCCCAAGTGCCATGACATGCTATAATTTATATGTATAATTCAGCCTCCTGCAAATTTGCTAAATAGTTTTCAATGCCCCAGGAGAGTTGGTATGCACTATCATTCTGGCCAGTTACATCTGAACACCTGTCTCACCTCCTAACCTATCCCTATTCACTAGGTATCACCGTTTCCATGAACGCTCCCAAAGGAAACAATGGTGCTCAGGAATCACGGATTTGTATGCTTGGTGTTTCCATTCACCATTGCTGTACTTGAGATGTATTTGGGGAAACAGTCAAAACCATGGCCTGAAGTACATATAAGGAGAGAAATATTTACAGATAAGACCAACACTTATCTGAATTCTTTCGTTAACAAGGAACTCCCTCAAATAACAATAACTCATAGACTGTTTTCTTTTTATGATTTTTATTTCCTTTGCTCAAATGTTTATATTGGCTTTCTTTATTATCTCCAGAATCTAGGAGGAAAGCCTAGTATTGTTTTCATTTATGTTTTTTAGTTGTTGAAAAACAGTATCTTTATTTATTCATTTGTTGTTAAATTCATTGGGGTGGCATTGGTTAGCGAAAATTCCATAGGTTCCAGGTGTGCAGTTCTACAGGTCATCATCTACGTGTAGCATTGTGTGCTCGCCGCCCAGAGTCAGTTCTTCCATCACCGTGTATTTGGGTCCCACTCCCTGTCCCCCACCCCTCTCCCCACTTACCCGCAGGTAACCACTGAACTATTGACTGTTTCCATGAGTTTTTCTTTCTTTGTTGTTTTTCAATTTTATATTCCACATATGGGTGAATGCATATGGTTCTTTAAGAATGGGGAAATGGATTTCATAGGATTACAGGTTTCTATAAACAAATTATTTAGCTAACCTTTAGGATAATTGAAACGGAATGGAAATCAATCCTATGGAGCTTGAAATACTCAGTTTCTCTATTGGATCTGCTTCTTACCATCTCACATCTTTATTTAATTTTTTACTCTTTTTAATATATATATATATATATAAAATCTCATCCTTACTCACAGTTTCTGCTCTTTTCTCACTTCACCCTTTGGAGTCTGTTTATGTATGTTTCAAACTTTAGCTTGCTACAAACTCTCTTCTTTGATTAGTATTATTCTGTTCACATCCTTAAAAGAGAGAATCTGATTGAATTATCAAACTAGAATCTTAGCTTGCATTAGCAAAGTATGTACTATGATTGAAGGTGCATTATTTAGTGGGGATATTATTATCCTTATTATTACACCATTTGATAGAGGAGAAAATAGAAGGTCAAAGAAGTTATTTATTCTAGCCCAAATTAAAAAAAAATAATTATTATGTAAAAGAGGTAGAACTTGGACCTAAACTCTCTGCAGGCTCTCCAAATGTAGGCGTATGTATTTTGTTGCATTACTGCACCTTTTTCTGAGATGATCAGTATTAAACAGTTTGGGTGGGGTGACAATGGTACACATTATGACTGCTTAGACTTAACTTTTATGCAAGAGCTTCAGGAGCCATAATTTCCTCCAGAAGGAGTTGTGACAGACAGATTTTTAAAAAAACTGATGTATGATAGTGGAGTTTGAATTCAAAGCTAAAGAACTTATTCTCAGTTATGGAGACTCAATCTTGGAGGTCATGTTGAGGCCATTGAATTTCTTGTTTAGTGAGCACTACTGGGAACTAAATTGACAGAAGAAAGGCCATGTGGCAGGAGATGGCCCACGTTTCTACACCTGGGCACGTTTTCATCCCAATGTAAGCAATACTTAGGACGAACAGAATCAGCAGTGTTCCCTGCTCACTGGCCACTGGACCAAGGACTCTGAATGAGGACAGTCATCCAGGAAGAATACATGAAGTCACTGGACACGGGGTCCCGGCCAGAGTGAGGCCAATGAAATCCAATAGAAATGAAGAGGTTGGAAGATGAAGAAAATACTGCGTGTCTGGTTCTCTTTTCCATTTCTTATAGCCTCCACTGTCTCTAAGAAGGGGAGGATAAGCTATAAATTAGTTCAACTTCTCACCCCCTGCCACACATGTACCTTCTTTTAAGAAGTTGTGTCACCATCCTTCTTACTGAAAACAGTTTTTGAATTCCTTCTATCATTAGTCCTACACTTACCTGTGCCATATCCTCTATAATACCTCATATTATCGCATTTTTGTCCTATATATTTTCATTTTTTTATGTATTTTACAGCATCCCTCTAAAAACACACTTGAAAAAAATTCTATGTAAATAACCGCACATAGTGAATTGAAATTCAAGCCATTGGATTTTAAATTATTAAGAGTAAATAAAGCTTAGATATATAAAAAAAGTCACAGACATCATTTCTGGAATGGGAGCTTTTTGGAAAGTAACAGAAAGAACTGGCAAACTGAGACGCTCATGAGTCACCAATGTCATAGAGGAAAATGGGTAAATGTCAAGAACATTCAGATCAGATTTTGAAGAAAAGGGCATAATATTAGTATAAATCAAGGGTAGAGATTCCAAAACAGGATAAATTATAAAAGAAGACAGTGTTCTAATTGTCTGGGAGCTACAGTAAGCCACAAAAATCACGCTCCCAGACAAAACTAATGGCTCTCTTCTCTCTATTTCCAAGTTCTTAAGATGCTTGACTCTTATTTACATTATCATCTGGCAAACCATGTAACTACCTTTCTTCCCTCAAATGAGCAGCAGAAAACTTTTTTTTATCACTACATTTTTAAGATTAGTCATCCTTCTGGGAGTATTGTGGTCATAAGTAAAAGCATGTGAATAAATTGCAAGAATCCATGCATGCATGTCCTAATGAGTATGCTGACACTACTGTTCTTTTGAATGATGGAAAGTATGAAAAAACAATCTGAATTGACAAGACTTGAAGGAAATATTGTGTCCTTATGATTTTATGAGAATGCAAAATGAATGAATAAAAGTTCAAAATAGAAGGATAAGTACTCATTATCTTCTGAGAAATGAGAAACAAAATGTCTCTCATTTCTCATTCTCAAATTACGAATGCGTGCTCTGCAATCAGCAGAGATGTTATTTGGATAGAAATAGTGAGGAGAACAGGTGTCCTGGGGAGGTCTGGTACTCTCTCATTCCTACATTGGTTTATCCTATTTCTATCGGTTTGCAGCCAGGTTGTTGTAAGGGACTTTGTACTCAGAGCCCCACTGTGAGACAAAAAGAGGACGTATTACCCACCTGGAGTGCACTTCTTATCATAATTATGATTTTTTAAAATATTTCAGAGCTAGAACATACTTTTAAAATGGAGACAGTTATTAAAATAATAAACTTTAGGCAAATATATAAAATGATAACTAATCTAAAATGTCTCACACCCAGCCCATCGGAATAAAGTGCTTTTGGAGGTACCAAATTTACTTTTGTGATTCTAACCTGTTAGTAATTAAAACTGAATTAATTCTACAGACTCAAAAAGGGGGAATTCTAGCTGTAAATAAACAAACAGGGAATGAGTTATTTCAGTTGGAGCTAATGAAGAATGACACTTAAAGAAATTGTTTAAAAAAATACTCATTTTAAAATTTGCGTGAGATTTGAGGCTTGCTATTACTGTATACTGAAAAATGTCTGTTAGAAACAGTGAAACTTATTTTCCATTTTCAACATTTAAGTCATTTCTTATAGTCTAAGGTTGATTTTTTTAAAAACCTATAATTATTCTTTATGAAGTTGCCAGAGGTGTTATAAGCACACATTAATAAAACTCCTGTCTGAAACTGAATACATAGTAGACTAATGATTGAGAAGCAGCAAACACGTTCAACTGGCCTAAATTTTATATATATATATATATATATATATATATATATATATATATATATATATATATGCCTAAATTGCTTCCCTCGATTAGGGATACAGAGTACCTAGGGCTTAAGGTAGGATTACAAAATTTATGCCTCTATGCCAAGACCAACTATAATGTATGATCCAGATTTTTGCTAAAGAATGTCATGTTGTAGAAAAAGAACATACACAGACTTCACTACAACATACTCAAAAGTTAATGTTTCTTTCCTTTGTTGTTTTATCAGTAGTCTATGTTTCCTTGATTTCCCTTGAATATACAAATATACGCCTTCGTTCCAACCAAAACTGGTGTGAACACTGTTCGTATGTTTGGGGGTTATTTAGGAGTAAGAATGTATATGTTTGTGAGTCTCATGAATTATAGTAGTATTAAATAGTCTATATTGCGAAAAAGGCATATTTGGACAAGGACTCTAGCTGTGAGCAGTTTCTGCAATCATGCTTTAATGACCACATGATATGTGGTTAATGGAAGGGGCCAGATGGAATTGTAGGAGCCACTATATTTCAAAGTGTTAGCAAACCAGTGCATGTGCCCCTCACGCTGTGCATTCTGAGTAGATTCCCTGGGTGGTCGTCAGAACCCTACATTCCTGGTTTCTGGGCTCTTCCTATTTGATACATTCTCACTAATGATTTGCTTGTATTCACTTCTCTTTCAATAATTACGACTTCCAACAAATCAAGCTATGTCTTATCAAGTACTCTTTCAAGGCCAAACAACAAAAAAGAAGCTAACCTTTTCGTAATTTTTTAGGTTTCTTCTTCATTTGGAGTCTATGAATCTAACCTGGGCACTTAGCGCTCTGAAAAGGATGTTAAAATCCATAAATGAGTAATCTTAGGAGATTTTTAGGCCAGGATCATGCATTCTGGACTTGCCCTAGGGTGCCAAATCAATTGAGGGATGAGTGAGCAGGAAAGAAGGAGGGTAACAAAGAAATAAAACATAAATAGAAGGAATGGGAAGGAGACCAGAACAGGTGTCAGAGGAAAAGGCTACTTGGCCAAATTATGCCAAGTATTTGGCATAAGGACAAGAGGAACAAAACTCTGGCTATTAGTCATGTGTTTTTGTAGGAATCAAAACAAAAGTAGTGTTCAAATAAGAGCCAATGTCTTAAACCAAGAAAAATAAATGACATAAGCTATTTATATAAAATTAATGTGCGTTATTTGTCCCAAAGAAAAAAAAATAATAAAACAACCCCCCTAACAATACTGAAGTACAACCCCAGTTTTCTATAAATATTCGTCGTACCACATACAGAGATATTATTAGATGGCAAATGACATTAGAAGTTAAGAAAGTATTCAATTAGTGCAAGTAGATGACCTAGATTTAGCTCAACAGTCATGATTTTCTTAATTAGGAGGCTTTTATACCCAGCAATATTTTAAATTATCTTTGGTACAACTTGGAAACTTCAAAACCAGATGGTACTTTTGTTAACACTTTAGCAGACAAATTTGATGTTGTCATTGGATTAAAATGAACATGTGGGCTGAGTCCCCTGCAAGACAAACATAAAATTTTAAAGCGTCTGATCTGTCTGTGCTTAAATCAGAGCTGCCTGGTATCACCATCGTATGACAATGACTTCTAAGGGCTGACAGTGACCCTGAGAAGCTTTCTCACTTTCACCAAGCATTTTTTTTCCAGTTGGACAAAATGTATTTTCTAAATTTACATTTTACATGTATAAGAAAATATAAAAAGAAAACAAAATGCAGTAGAACCAATAAAACATGTCTTTTCCTGTGGAAAAGTTATCACAATTTTACCCAGACTGCTGTACTTGAGATCAGCACCCTACTGCAGAAAATATTGAAATTCTATTTTCATATAAAAACTTTTTTTATATTCTAACATGTGATCATTTAATCAAAAGAAGCCATGTAATGAATTGGGGGTGGGTGGTGATACAAAATGGGCACTAGTCCACCGTATTTGACCTGCATAAATTATATTTCCTATGATTTAACATAATGCATGTTCAGTTTAAAGGATAGTGTAAAGAATCCTATTTACCACTGCCTTGGTTAAGAAACAGAACATCATTAACTATTACAGGTAAGTTAATTGTGTTATTCTAGTCCTCTAAACATTTTCTTTTCCTTTTGCTTGTCTAGCAATGCTTTGTAAATATAAAGACCATTTTTATTGGCATTTATATACTAATTTGGTTTTGGTAATATTTGCCTGGTACATCTTTTTCTTTTATTTGTTAATCTTTCTGTGTAATTTTGTTTTAAAGGTATTTCATATAAACTTGATATATCTAAGTTTTTAAATTCAAATATATAATCAGTATTGTTTTAAATATAGAAATTAGTACCTTTCTGTTGGCAAAGATTGGTGATATACTTGAATATACTTATACAA